>CAHIKZ030000949.1:852500-907500 GCA_903632075.3 Acanthosepion pharaonis
AATTGGGTCGGGTTTCTCTTCCTGCCCAGACGAGACTCAGCTTTTCGGTATACCCTCGTCTTGGTTCCTCTCCGCTCGAAGGCAGAGAGTTCGATCAGTACTAAGAGATTAGCGAGCGGCTAAGACCTAATGCTAACTCGGTATTTACCTGAGCTCTCCACAGAGCGGGATGGGACACAAGGCCGGTTTAACGTGGGGTTTTCCGAGCCCATTGGTCCGGGCAAAAATTTCCCGTAGACACCGTTATAACGGGGTCGGGTTTGTCTATCTCCCCAAACGAGACTCAGATCATGGGCATAACCTCGTCTGGGTTCCTCTCCGCCCGAAGGCAGAGAGTTCGATCAGCACTAAGAGGTTAGCGCGTGGCTAAGACCTAATGCTAACTCGAGATTTACTGCGTTAACACTGTGGCGCAAGGCCAAAATAAATGGGTAAGGGTTGTGTCTGGTCGACACTATCTTGTACCTAGCTAATCAATCTAAGGTTCACTCTGTTCAACTCCGCTTAACTTTACTTATTTACATAACTTTAACTACTATATGGCACAAATCAAAGCATTGCTCTCCACTTCAATAAACAGACCCAGAAGTTTGGTAGTGCCCTGTTCATTTCGTCTATAAATTATTTTTGCAAAGTTTTACAGAGCAAAACAGAAAACGAATAGCCAGATATCAACGCGTTGCTCTCTTTTGAAGGATACAGACTTGTGGCTTCGGAGGACGGTGCTTGGATTTGAGTCTTCGTTGTCTTTCTACAATTTCAGTGACATTGTAGGAAAAAAAAAAGACAAACATATCTTCTTTCATTGAAAGATAAGGATTTATACATTCTGCCCAGATAGAAAATTCAATTGCATATTTCTTCGTCAGTAATTTAATATTATCTAAATTACAAAACGTATATTTGAAATTTGATTTGCAAAATGATTGTCTATAATTACGGTCCTTCGATTCGAATTATTATTGTCGTGGCTGAAGAAAAAAGAAGCCTTTCAATATTGTAAGAATCGAAAACACTCAATACATCAGAACATCCAACAGCGGTCAGTCAAAAAGATATGGCAAATTCTTGCATGCATTGTTTATTGAACTGCGTCGCTAAGTCGTAAGCAGTTAAGAATAAGAACAAAATTTAGAATGAAAAAAATAAAAAGTAAATGATAAAAAGTATCTGATCTGTGACCTTAACTACAACGTAAATCAACAACCATTATATATATATATATATATATATATATATATATAGAGAGAGAGAGAGAGAGAGAGAGAGAGAGAGAGATAGATAGATAATAATAATCTGTTGGTAAATAATCGAAGTGAATCCTATTAATATAAAATATTAAAACTGATCAGCAAAAAGAGCTCAGTGTACTTACTATAACAGAACATATATAAATTAGATAGAAAGAAAATTCAAAGTTATCTCATTCAAATAGCTATTTCGACCCACAAGTCTTACTTGTAGGGCTTGTCCCTAACATCCGCCAAACGGAAAAATTTAAGAATACTAAAAATTTAAGCAAATTTCCCTTGTTTGTCATATTCATCGAAACATGTTTGAAGGAAAGATTGCTACCAAAATACACATTATATATATATATATATATATATATATATATATATATATATATATATATACTATCGACTCTCCCGTTGAATCCGACGTATGTGGTTCAAGCAGATCAGTACCTAGGAAACTAACAGCCTGACATCAGCACATACGATTTGATTATAGTGGTGAATGTTTCATGCAGTACCATCCACATTTTTTGAAGGGCCGAATACAGAGACCTGGTGCACTATGTGCCACAAGGTCCCCAAACGACCCTCCGCAGGTTTTGAATTCAGAGTTGTCCTTCTCCTAGACCAGTTGCCATCCGAGGCTATATAACCCAGTCTGTCCTGCTATTTACACATCACTGGAGGGAGAAGAAGAGGAACAAGTTTAGACTAAATAAAGGCAGGTCAAAATTGCGTGGGTGGATGCCTTAAAAATGAGGACACCGCGGCATTTTTTTCTTTAGAATTTGCAACATTTATGTGTTTTTTTTTTTATTTGTGAAGAGTAATATTAACGTAAAATATAACCAAAAATTGATAAAAATAGACAACAAGCTTTAGAATCAAATATTTTTATTGACAAATAACGTAGATTATGATGACTGGAATTATTAGCAATGATACGTTGCAGTGGACATTTTCCAAAAAGAAATCAAAGATTACAAAATTATTAGCTTAGAATATGTTGTAGAAAGAACGAGATTGTTGTATTACTGTATAAAGTATAAAGATTTTTAGCATAAAAAACTATTGAAACAAAAAATATGTCCAGTAGATGTCAAAACGATCCTTTACTTTTCGACATGAAAATTAATTAGTAATTCCTTGTAGATAAAAATATATTCAAGACTAATTTTTGTTGGCTAGCATTCAGATGAACTCAGACAGAATAGAAAAACGTTAATTTTCTATTATTTTAGATGGAGGTCATGTTTACAATATAATTACATCAAACTAATCCCTGACTTTTTGAAATACATGTAGTTTTCTTTCCTCATTGACGTGACAAGTCTATTTAAGTATTGCTTTTTTTAAAATGAAATGTATTATTACTATGTAATGTGTGTGTGTATACATATGTTCATTCAATTTCCGGTAGACATAAATACTGCAAAATTGAAATAAACTTGTAAACATTTGTTGAAATGCCTTTCATCTACCTCTTTTCTTTGAAAATATACCTGCATAGGACTCTAGTCACATTTTTTCTTGCAAAGTCCCAACGATCATCTTATTAAAAAAAACGTAACATTTTTCGTTCTTAATGTAAAAAGAAAAAAGATTGGGGGCAAAATTAAAGGTAACAATTGCTGTGGAGGGAGCTTGTTTTTAAGCGCACCGCGGCATTAAATACAGATACCACGGCAAAATGCTGTGTTGCCGAGGTCTAAACTCATCCCTATATATATATATATATATATATATATATATATATATATATATATATATATATGTATTTCATTAAATAATATAGACAAGTTTTGTCTATTTATTTTAAGTAAGTTCCTTTCATATTGTCTGATAAGCTTAATCACATTATCGTTGAAAAACGAAAGGAAAACATCATATTGATACATGTTTAAATCCAATCTAAGCTTTCGGCTTAAACAAGCCATTATCAAAGATGATAATTTCAATATATCAAAGAACAAACGGACGAAACAACAATGATAGTCCGCCCTTGCTTCATGAAAATTTTCAAAGCAACGACAAACCCGTGTATACGAGACGCGGAGGCAAAAATCGCGTCGCAGCTCCTGCCGTCACACATGATCACGCGAGAGTGGAAACAAGAAGTATTAAGTATGGGAAGCCGTTGGTATAACCAATGGCTTGTCATCATATATATATATATATATATATATATATATATATATATATATACACACACACACACACACACATATATATATATATATATATATATATATGTCTCTGTGTGTTTCATCAATGACGACAGACAAGGTATTGGGTTTAAGCTTTTTATTTCATTTAAAGACACTGAAGAGACAGACAAAAATAACATAAATATTTTCTACAAAAGCCAAATGCAAGTCAACTATAAGCAAGATGAATCTTCATTAGAAATATCATAAAGAAATACACTACCCCACTTGACCCAAACAAAAAATTAAATGAATTACCTACTACCAATATACTACTGTGACACCATGCATGATTGGAAAACTGAAAGGAGATATTCATAAATATATGATTTATTTTTTTTCGGTTTGTTAACCATTTGATAGTTATTTAGAGATGAGAAATATTTGGGTTTTGAGAATAATTCTCTAATTGCATTTAGGCGATCCGAGAGAAAGAAAGGAGGGAGGAGGAAGGAAAAAGAAAGAGAAATAGATGGTACAAAACCCGGTCATAAGCACACACGCTTAGCTGACACATAACAGGTGTCAAAAGATATCTAGGTCAAAGTACCTGACCGAAATCCACGAAAAATGGAAGTTGTTATAATTGGTTGAAGAAATAGAGTTTAGAGATAATGGAAAAAAGAAAAAGAAAGAAAAAATATAAATAAGAAACCAGGTCGTAAGTGAAAACACACACGCTCGACTGGCACATATCAGATGTCAAAAATATCAGGTCAAGCACTTGATCTAATTCCGTGTCCACGGAAGAGGGAAGTTTGTTAAATTTGGCTGAAGAAATAAAATTTTAGGGACAATGAAAAAATATTGATAAGTAACAAACGAAAAGGGTGTCATTGAGATGATAGGTAACAGATGGGGAACTGTATCTAAGGATATGAAAACAAAACATTAATACACGAAAGTCAGGCGGTTTTTGGAGTTGAGGGGGGCCGCCCAGGTTGATATCGCTTTTTGAGATAATTAAGATTTTGTTAGCAAGCTCCGAGCGAAAGAAAAAGGTGGAATATTTGTATTAGAGCGCGACGCCGCTACGCAATCTGGGAAAATTCCTTTCTTAGATCGCATCCAATTAGCGGTAGGCTGTTGACAGATGCCACGTGTGGAAGGGACCGATAGCGTCATTCGATCACATACGAAAAGGGCAAATTTAAATTTTGTTTTTTTTAAAGCAAGGTGTTTCTTCCCCCAGAACAAAGCCACGGATTGTACACGCCCAATTAGAGACGTCACGAAGGAAGGAGGGAAGATACCGACCAGATCTCATTGGCCGAGGACAGTCACATGATACATGAGGGAGGAGGAGAGACACCCGACCAGAGTCTCATTGGCCGAGAGCGGTCACGTAATGTGCGAGGGAGGAGGAAAGATGCCCGACCAGGACCCCATTGGTCGAGAGCGGTCACCTGACATACGAGGGACCAGGGGAGCGGGCATACGCCTCCCCAGAGGCACAGTAAGGAAGTAGGAGGAAAGTAAGAGCGATAATGGAAAATCCCTAATCAGAAATAATACGTCTTTAGAATTATCAAGAAAACCCTGGCGCCGACAGACCCACCCCAGTTTTTGACTGCCTCAATAAAAGCAGGACCCCAATCGACAGAAATCAGTTGGAGCGGTGCCGCGGACAGCGAGGGAGCTTGAGCGCGGGCGGCGGGCCCGGTTCATTCGCCCCTTTGCGGGCAAGAGAAGCCGAAGTAAAGCAGCCCGTTTGGCCTAAGAGGAGAAATTCGTCCAACCCAAGTCTAAGAAGAGAACTTCGTCCAACCCAAGTCTAAGAAGAGAAATTCGTCCAACTCGAGTCGAAGTGAAGAAATTCGCCCGGAAGCCGAAGAGAAATCAGTTGGGGTTGCGCCTCGGACGAAGAAGAATCAAACCAAGCCTAAGAAGAGAAATTCGTCCAACCCAAGTCGAAGTGAAGAAATTCGCCCAACTCAAGCCTAAGAAGAGAAATTCGTCCAACCCAAGTCGAAGTGAAGAAATTCGCCCAACTCAAGCCGAAGTGAATAAGCTCGTCCAACCGAAGCCGAAGAGAAGAAGTCGATTCGCGCACTGACGGCGAGAAAAATCAGCCGTGAACGACAGGTAGAGATCAGCGCCCAGAATCGAAACCAATCCACACCCCGAAATGCAAATTTCTAGAGAGCAGGCAACTCGAAGCCTTAAAGTTCTATGGTAGAAGCTTGGTGCCACAGTCCACAGAACGGGTTGGGAGGTAGGAATAATCTTGTGTAACGAACATTTAGATATAAAAAGTTGTTACTTTTTCTTCAATAATTTTTGACCTTGTGAGTTTTTCTTTTTCTTGTGTGTTATCACCCCCGTTGAACTCAGCCCCAATCCCTGTTTGATCCCGTCTGTCTAAGATCTAATCACAACGTGGGTAGGCAGACCGTAGATCAGTGCAGTTACCCTAGTAACCAGGCGTTGGAAGCGAGTTGGGAACGGCGAGGCTGGTATTCATCTAACCAAAGGGTTAGAACGTCACACTTGGAGCAGCGAGGAGCGAACAGCTGACGCCGCGGCAAAGACGTCACATCTGGTGTCGTGACCATAGGACCAGAACCCTGGACCACGTCACGTCACAGTTGGCGCCGCGAACGAGATCGAACGATAGAGTCGACGCTGCGACCAGGGGGGTGGCGACGTCACACTACAAATATTTAAAACAGCTAAGCTTATCCTCAAAAATAACAACACGCCTTCAAAATCAAACTACAAAAAACGAATATTATTTATGAGTTCAAATGCCCCTTACGTATCTGTGTTCCTCATTAAATCGAATTCATAAATAATTACATCGGTCACACTAATATATGCCTATCCAGACGACTTACTTTACACCTATCCGACCACAGCTCCATCAGAACCCATTTAAATACGCCCACAAACTTACTAGAATCCATTCGAAACATACTACTAGAAAATACAAGCATAATAACATCATTCACATGTAAAAAAGGATGAAAATAATGGAAGCCTTAATAATAAATAATAAAAAGCCAGCGCTCAATAATATTAACTAAGAACACGTTAACAATGTGCTGACTGTGTGAGAGATGAAAAGGCTCGAGGGCAGATACTAGACTTTGATCCCAGCCAAAAGGCCGAGAAGCGATTGTACTTTCCTACCCACCCTTACCGTCGGTTGCGCCGTCATCGATATTAATACCACTCCCCCGTCTTTAGTGCAGTGAAGGAGGTATTGCCACGTGAAGCTCTTTCCTGAGTTCTTTGATCCTAACTAAAAGGCCGAGACGCAATTGTATTTTCTTTCCGCCCACTCTAGTCGGATGTGACAGAAGGTCAGTTTAATGTGTGGAGCCCGAGAGCGTACACCCGGGGCAGGTCCCTAAGTAGCCTAACCACATTAACAGGCGGTTGCGCTGTCATCAGTATTAATACCGACCCCCAACCTTTAGTACAACGAGAGAGGTATTGCCGCAGAAGGCTATTTCCCGAGATCGGGGACCTCTCAATAATTTCTATGTTGTGATCTCTTCGTAGACAGAGACACAACTGAGAGGTGAAATGTAGTTTATCTGTCCGAGGGCTGTTAAATGGCACAGAACGATGGAGACAGCGATAAAAGCGGCATTTTTTTTTTAGAAAACGGAATAAAGCAATAGAAAATATTTACTTACCATGCATAAAATGATTTTTTTTTATCGAGTTCACCACAAGCATGACAGTAAAGCCACTAAGACACAAGGAATTACTGGCTGTGGAAGAATTAGAAAACAGAAACATTACTAAGGATAGAAAAAAAAGAAGAGTAATCAGGAAGACAGTAGAGAGCGATTGACATAGCATTTAATTTTCTGAAGATTAATATTGGCTAGAAAGCAAGGAGCCGGAAGGGGAGTTCCACAAACGAGATGTTCGAGAAATGAAACTGTCATAGAACTTACGGTTACATCTATCCAACTATCAACTGTAAATCGATGAGATCTCGTCGCTAGACTAGTCCTGCTCTTAAATTTAAAAAAAAAAATGTAGGTACCATAGCGAAGAGCTCATTCAAACAATTATCATGAAAGTATTGATAGAAAAAGTAAAGAGAGGCAGCTTTATGGCGGTAGGAAAGTATTTGAAGCTGAGAAGGCAGATCAGGACTAATAATATTGCTGATTCTACTTTGGGTTTAAACAAGAAGCTCTATATTTATTTTAAAACTTATTTTTATTTAAAACCAATGAAATTCAAGAAAATATTTGAAATTAAAATGAGAGTTACTAAACAACTGTAAACCAGCTCATTACTTTTCCTAACAAACAATGACAATTCATAATAACTAGCCCAACCACCCGTCTTAGGAACATTTCTCTTAAAAAATACAACGTTCGCCCACGCATTTCTCAGAAAAATTAGCAACAGCTACAAAGCCTCGTTGGAGCCGATTTCGTTGTTACGAAAACTATAAATAGAAATAGCAAACGAATTTTCGTCGCATTTGAGACTCACACCCGCGAAAGATACACACGGGAATTATGTGCCGCCAAAGAAACAAACTTCCTTTATGAGAGATTAGAAAAATTTACAGAACAATTGCATAGAAAAACATCTTTTGTCTAAGGTAAATTCAACCTTTTTAGTCAAAGGCGAACAACTTTTTAGACATTGAATATTTCCGAAACAGCAAAGAACTTTTTACTCTTAAATATACTTTTGCACACATCATTACAAAGAAATTGTAAATTGTGTATATAAAATTTAATCTGTTATTTCAAACATGTATTTTTTGTCGTGATTGAATATCGTTTCCATTTGGCCATTCCTTATAATTTGTGGATATTGCATATTTTATTTACAGCACAATTTTAAATATTCACGCAACATTCTTGGATCCACTACAGTTGTTTTCTGTATGTTTTGAATTAAGAATTCTCCTTCCCTTAGACTGGCTACTACCCAAGATTCGAAAGCCATTTATACCCTGTTATGTAACGCATATCTTACAAGAGATGGATTCAACCGTTTCTTGAGGTCATTAGTCCAAAGTGAATGCTACCGACTAGATCGGAAATTACATTCTTCTCATGAATGTTCAAAATTAGCCCAGCTTACTTTAAATGTAGCGCTGTAAACAGAACCCCAATTTTAGCAGCGACAATAATTCAATAATACCCAATGATGCCAACTGTGTCTAATTTACACATTGATATTTGATATTTATTAGAACATATCACGTTTCCTGGTTAAGATAACACAAGAAAATAATATTAAACAGTGTAATTAAATTCTATTATAAATATTTATCTTTCGTTATTAATATTTTCAACCTAAGCAAGGCGATAATGTCACAAAGACATCAGAGTTTACTGAGAGTAACAAACTGAGAAGACTTCGTCATATTAAATATAAGGGTAGTTTTGCTGCAATTGTCTCTAGGACGTCGTCGTTGCTTACATGTTCGGTGCATGGTATTCTCAGCATCCTTCTGTAGAACGACATTTCTGTTGGTTCAAGTCTCTTCTTTATCTGTGAGAACATTGTCCAGCATTCATTGTCATATAGGAAGTTTGATACTGCATAAGGGTTCAGTAGTCTTTTCTTTGTTTCGAAAGATATTTTTTCTGTTTCTTTATACTTTGCACAGCTTTTGGAAGGCCACTTTCGCTATCCCAATGCGTCTTCGTGTTTCCATGTTGCGCTTTTCGAGGTTATCAATTCTGCATACGAAGGTCGTTCAAAATGTTCTAAGCTTCAACCAGACGGATAATGTCACTAAGGCGTCAGGGTTTCCTGAGAGTGTGAAGACATTACTTCCCAATTAGGTCTTCAAAAGTCGTATGATACGCGAGTATATACGGTAAATATTTCAAATATTCATTAAAGGTGGTTGGGCCACCATATATGGCGTGTCCATAAAGTTCGTGTGCACTTTAAAAATTTATAACTTTATTTGTATTTGCGATAGAAATAATTTGTAAAAAGGATTAGAATGATAAATCTATATTTTTTTAAGCTTTTATATAAGTTTCCACATGTCCTCCATCATTAGCAATACAAAGGGTAATAAGATTTTTTAGTTCATGGAAAACATTTGCCAATTGATTTACAGTAATGCCTGAAATCACATTAGTTGTTTTAGCTATACTTAAAACTAGTACGTTAAACTTTATAACATTTTTTTACAGATTGTTTCTATTGCAAATACTAATAAAGTTATACATTTTATAAAGTGCACACGAACTTGATGGACACCGTGTAAACTTCATCCGCCGCAGAAACAATGTACATGTCTCTGGCAGGATAGACTGTTGCTTTTCAAACTAGTGTAAGTTCGTAGTTGTCTTGTTAGACCGACTGCTCTACCAAGGCTAAATAACATTGTCTACTCTACTATTTTGCCATAAATAGCGGGAGAAGAAATAGATGCAGACCATTCTAACAGATATCCTCACCCTGGACAAAATCCAAAGAAGGATCTGCAATGTAATTGGTACTAACTTGTCATCTCGGCTTCAGTCACTTTCTCACGGACGTGATATGGCCTCTCTCTGACTTTTCTACAAATATTTTCCTGCCAGCTACTCTGACGAGCTTTTCTTTTCCTCTGGTATCCCGACTACATGTATGCATGCTACTAGATTGGCATCTAGGTCCCACTCTTTTACTGTTTTCCATTCTGGATATGACGATAAACTACATCTACACAGCAAGCTCTCTGATCAGGAGGTTTTGAGGAGCGTGGAAAAACCACTTAATTGCTGGTGTTCCCAGGATTATTCTGACCCGTGATGGTAGCATCTGTTAAGGCCCCAGCTATGGGTAAATAGTTAACACTCAAAGTGGAATCAAAACACTATGAAAGTGTAATACCAGAAATGTTTTGTAAAAAAAAAATATTATCAGTAATACATTATTACCAACAATATATTTTTTAAAAATATATTACCAGCTATACATATTTTTGACAAAAAATACCAGCAATAAAAATTTTGTAGGCATTAAATAACCAATTGAGGTTGATACACCATAAAACAAAATAAACCAAACCAAACCAAACGTTTTACGGTTCAACATATAAAAGGTAACCGCAACTTCCCGACAGAGGAACTCCCTTCCCCTTACTGCTTCGCTGATAACTCCAATCTTTAAAAATTTAAATGCAACGTCAATCGTCATCATCTGTTGCCTTGATCCCTGTTTATTTTTTTTTATCTTTCCTTCAGTCATCCCTATACACAGTCTTTTCTCTCAATTTCACTCTCTGTAACGCCCTGCGTACTAGTAGCACTTTCATCTTGCTTGGTGTGAAATGCTTAAAAAAAAAAAGGAAAAAAAAAAACCTCGGCCGCTGACACGAAGTCGAAAAATTATATTGAATTAATTCTTAGGTCTGCTGATAAGAAGGTTGTGCTAGAGAATTTTTTTTTGGCAGAATCTATCTTATACATTTATAAGTCTATAATTTGTTCATTCATTGAACACTGCTGCCAATTCTGCTAGTAGTGCTTCTATTATATATTTAGAGATTCTGGATTGGAAAACGACATAAACATTTTTTATATATATCAAGAACAATTTTAGGAAAATATATGACAAAGTGGAAAAAGTGTCTTTGTGACACTTTAGGTCTTCATCGAAATAAAGTTATGTAGACGTTGATGGAGAAGAGGGGACGATGAAAACTTTGAATTTATTTGTTTTAAATATGTGTTAGGCATTTTATTTAGTTATTTATCACTTTTGTTATTAAATCTTCCACATTCTGATGGGTGAAGATCTGCCAAGATAGGTGAAATATTGTAAGAACATGGATGTAAATTTACTGTGCGTGTTTTCACGATCAAAACACTTTCTATAAATCTTCGCCTTAGTAAATTGATTTCCCTTTTAATTAAAGTTGCATTTTTTTTTAATCAAAATTATGGTCAGATTCATTACAGTGACCAACTAATACATTGAATGTGTTGTTTTGTAAAAGATCTCTTTTAATCAATCTCCCCGGTGGATAAAATGAAAGGTTTGGTTTGAAATTCCAATCACCTGAAGAAGGCCGTAGCGTACAACGACTGAAATGTCATGAATACAAGAAAGATGAGGATAACAGTCTGAACAACGTAAAACGTCTAAATCTATGAGTAAAAGGATTTTTTGTGTACTGCATTTTTCTCTTTATGAATTTATAAGACTAAAATGATGTTTATGTCGATGTGATTACACATGTGCATGAAGAAGAGGGGATACTGAAATTTTAATCTTTTAAATTTAATTTTTTGTTTTTAAATTGGTTTTGGATATATAGCCTAACGGATTTCCTTTAGTTTCTTTTTTCTTTTTGTTTATGTTTTTAGTACTTTTGTTATAAAGCATCCCACATTGTTATACTAGATCTGCCAAGAGAGTCGAAATGTTGGACACAAATTTACTGTGGGTAATCTAGTGATTAAAGAACTTTCTATACATTCCCATCTTAGTAATTGGTTCCTCTTTTAATTAAAGTACCATTTTTTTTTAAAATCAAAATTATGGTCAGACACATGGTGAGCAACTAATGCATTGAGTTTGTTATTTTTTACAAGATCCCTTTTGTGTTCATATAATCTTTTTATTATACTATTGTATTGTGAGAACAGTTGTAGCTGATGGACAGCACACAAGTCGATACCAGATCAATATTGATTGGGCCACAATGTAGAGTGGGTATCATGTTGAAAGACCTGAAACCCCGAATGATCCTTGGCTAAAAAACTTAACTAAGGATTTGTGCCAAAGCACTAGACCAATGTATTTGGTGAAAAACATTTAAAATCCCTTTATCATAGATTTTACTAAAATTGTTTTTGATATATAAAAAATTATGTATCCTTTTCTCATGATTTAAATATTTAAAAAAAAAGATCTATAAATTCTTGGAGGTTAGTTTTCCTGTTCATAATTATTACTACTTGCATTCTATAAAAGTTTTTGATGTTTCCATAAAGATTTCAATCATTAAATATAACATCTGTTATGGGACATTGGTAGATTCTGATTTTGATTTTGATGAAGTATATGAAAGCCTACTGAATTTGATCAAGAAGCTCATTCAAAAAAGAATTTTTTGTGTACTGCATTTTTCTCTTTATGAATTCATAAGAAAAATGATGTTTATGTTGATGTAACTACATATGCGCATGAAGAAGAGGGGATGTTGAATTTTTTTATCTTTTAAATTTAATTTTTTTTATTTTTAAATTGTTTTTCGATATATAGCCTAACGAATTTGTTTTAGTTTCTTTATTCTTTGTCTTTATGCTTTTATCACTTTTGTTATTAGGTATTCTACATTGTGATACTAGAAGATTTGCTAAGAAAAGTGAAATGTTGAATGCAAATTTACTGTGGATAATCTAGTGATTAAAGCACTTTCTATACACTCCCCATCCTAGTAATTGGTTCCTCTTTTAATTAAACTGCCATTTTTTTAAAATCAAAATTATGGTCAGACTCATTACGGTGACCAAATGATACACTGAGTGTTTTCTTTTGTAAAAGATCTCTTCTGTGTTCATATAATTTGTTTTCTCTAAATAATATTCTTGAAAACATAGAAAGAAGAATCTACAATGTTTTGTGATGTCAACCAACATTCGGTGCCACTTTTGTAATGTCAACAAATACTCGTTGTCACTTTCGTAATGCTCGTTGTAGTAGAGACTTTGTAATCGCAGATGCAACTATAGTAACGCTGTTGAACCATACTGGTGTCAGATGACTTTGAATATTATTCGCACTAATAATACTTGTCCGATAATACTCGTTCGAATATTAAGCACCGAAGAGTGATCCGAATTGTATTCCGTATCGTGATGATATTCCCTAACCACCCCACGCAGTCGGGTGTAGCACAGGGCCGGGTTTAATGTGAGGTCTCCGAGCCCGTAGACTCGGTCAAAAATATCCCGTAGACCCCGTAGAAACGGAGTCGGGTAGCTGTCTACCACCCCAGACGAGACTCTGCCCTCTGGCATAGTCTCGCTTTGGTTCCTCTCTACACAGAGGCAGAGAGTTTGACAAGCACACCTCCTAAGTAATCTGGATAATGATCACTTAGAGACCACGATAATTCCCTTATATACATTTCCTTCAGGGCACCTCGAGGCGGTGTAATGTTTAGCAAGCCTGGCTCGCTAAAACAATTACGACTGAGTAGTGAGTTCGATCCTCACTGGGTACCCCCTAATTTCGGCCTTGTGCCACATCTAAGGTACGCTTGGAAAATCCCTATATACATTTCCTTTACCATCACGTGATCTACTTATTCATAATGGGATCATCTGTGTTTGATCTCTGTGTTCAAATTCCAGTGTTGGCAGCAACACTTTATTCCTATATAACACAATGATATTACTCTTGACCTGGCATCTTGTCTTCAGTCACTTTCCCACCACCGTAACATAGCTTCCCTCTGCCTTTTCTATAAATACTTTCAAGGTAATAATTCTGATGAATTCTCCTATTTGATAAATTAGATTTTACTAGTTTAAGTGTTAACAGTTTCTTCCCTCGTACTTCTCACTGGTAGTACTCTCTTCATGTTTCGGGCTTCCCAGCAAAATTTGTTCTTCAAGAATTGAAATGCAATGACAATTGTTATCTTCTGCCTTCTTAATTCCGGTTCTTTTATAGTTCTCTCTCCTTAATAATGTATCTTTTTTTTTCATATTCTTTCCCGCTCAGTAATCTCTTGTTTTTTAGTGGCTTTATTGCCTTGCTTGAGGTGAAAAAATGTTGCTAGTTTTATGTGTTTCTTTTCGAATTTTTAATTTCCAGTGCAGGACTGTGCTTAAAATTAAATAAAAAAAATAAAAAGCTCTGATAATAAATTAAATCGAATACGCATTTTCTCATATAATTTCAAAAATAAAACAAAAAGTTTTATGATTTTAAAAAACTTGAAAAATAGGTTTAGAATTTAGTTCAGTGTAAAACTCATAAATATCGTAATTTAAATAGGATAAATTGCTGATATAAAATTACTGTAATTTTTCAAATAGCCGTAATAATAGAAAATGTCTGGGCGAGCGAATATCTTAAAGAGGATATCTATTTTTTTAAAAATATATGAACAGAAGAAACGTTATTATAATGTGAATCATTAATGTTCGACCAGTCTTTTATATTAAATATCTCATTTTCGTGCGCTTAAAAAACAAACAAAAACATCTAGCTTCATTTAAACGCCTCCATTTGCAGAAGAGCGGAGTAATTTGCTAGTTTTGTAAGTTTAGTCCTTAATGGGGCCTCGTTGAATATGTGTAAGTTCTCTGTTTAGCATCTCTAATTACGAACATGGTAAATTCCTGAATTTCATATATGCGTAGGTACGTAATAATAAAAGTACTTACAATGTTACTGCATTTGTTTTTAAGCATTTCAACTCAAGCAACGCGGGAATGCCACTACCACGCAAGGGGTTACAGTGAGTGAGAGCAAGAGTAAAGAGGGTTGTTTGAGGAAAGGATATAGAGAAGGGCGGTGATCAGGATCAAGGCATCAGAAGATATCGATTGACATTACATTTGAATATTTGAAGATTATAGCAAGTAAGAGGAATTGAGTTCCACTGTCGGACAGTGCGAGAAAAGAAGCTGTTGAAGTAGAAGAGACGGCTACATGTATCCTTTACGACAGTGAAAGTTTGGGACCGAGATGCCAAACTAGCAGCATTAAATTCAGGCAGTTTGGGGACCAATGAAAGTAACTCGTCAGAGCAGTTGCCGTAAAAATACTTGTAAAAAGTGGCTGTAGACGAGATAACAGATTAGGACCCATCACAATGCATATCCGTCGTTTTTAATTTATTCCTGGTGCCGGACTCCTTGCTGCAACATGATGCAGTCACTTTCCCACTGGAATAAGGTAGCTTCCCTTTGCGTTTTCTGTAAAACTAAATTACCCATTTATGATTCTGATAAGTTTTCCTCGTTGGAATCTCGACTTCATGAATTAAAGCGCAGTGCTAGATTGGCAGTTAGGTCTCATAATTTTGCCGTTGAAATTGCTAGTTTTAACAGAATTGCTAACAGTTTTTTTTTTCTCTTGCATTTCTCGCTTGTGGAACTCTCTTCCGGTTTCCTGCTTTACTGTCAACTTCTTATTCTCCGTGCCGTGTCCTTTCGGGACGTTGGTGATCATGGCTGTTCACAATTTCCTATTAATTGTAGATCTTACTAACTTTTCTCTTTTTGCCATCTCTCATATACCCTCTTCTGCCATCCATGCACTCAAGCTTGCCAGGTAGGTTATACGTTGCTTTTCTCTGTCTTTCTTACCTTCTATCTCTCCTTGTGAGTATCAAATTTTCCAAGCCTTTCTTCCTCATTATGTGCCCCAGAAACATCAACTGTCTGTTCCTGATGTTAAATATAAGGGTCCGTTTTTGTTGCAATTATCTCTAGAACTTCGTTGTTGCTTACATGTTCGGTCTATAGTGTTCTCAGCATCCTTCTGTAGAACCACATTACTGTTGATTGAAGTCTCTTCTTTATACGTGTCCAGTATTCACTGTCATATAAGAGGATTGATACTACATAGGGGGTTTTGCAGTGTTTTCGGTATCCTAAAGCGTCTTTGGTTTTCCGTGTTGCGCTTTCCGAGGTTGTCAATCCTTCATATGAGAGTCGTTCAGAAAGTTCTAAGCTTCACCCAGAAGGAGTTGGAGAAAGAAAGCAGATTTTCACCGTTTTTCAATATAGAATCCATGACATCAACTTGGTTCAATGATGCTTTACGGAAGAACGTGACGACCTGGTACCCACCCAAAACTCTTCTACAGCACATGTGATCTCATCACTGTTTCCAAATTGCGACCACACATATGGTATTTGAATTTAGAAAACAGGAAGAATTCAGATGGAGCTAAGTCTGGTGAGTAAAGAGGATGAGGTAGCAATTCAAAATCACAGTTGGCTGATTCAGCTACTATAACAGGAAGAGTGTGAACGGGCGCGTTGTGACGTGACGTGGCTGCCTTAGGGTCGATCCTTTGGTCACGGCGCCAGTTGTGACATGACGTGGCTGCCCTAGGGTCGATCCTTTGGTCACGGCACCAGTTGTGACGTCGTCCCCCGGTCGCAGCGTCGACTGTGTCGTTCGATCCCGGTCGCGGCGCCAATTGTGACGTCACGTGCTCCCAAGGCTCTGATATCCTGGTCACGGACAGCACCAACTGTGACGTCTTCGCCGCGGCGTCAGCTGTTCGCTCCTCGCTGCTCCAAACGTGACGTTCTAACCCTTTGGTTAGATTGATACCAGCCTCGCCGTTCCCAACCCGCTTCCAACGCCTGGTTACCAGGGTAACTGCACTGCTCTCTAGTCTGCCTACCCACGTTGTGAATTGATCTTAGACAGACGAGATCAAACAGAGGCTGGGGCCGTAATGCAAGTTTAGTCCAACGGGGGTGATAACACACAATTATGTATAAAAGAAAATAAAATTAAAACTCACAAGGTCCAACGTATCAAAGAAAAAGGTAACAAACTTTTTATGTCTATTTGCTCGGTACATAGGACTATGTCTACTTCCCGACCCGTTCTGTGGATTGTGGCACGACGCTTTTACTAGGAAACTTTAAGGCTTCAAGCTGTCTGCTCTCTAAGAAATTTGTGTTTCGGTGTGTCTTTGGACGAAAGTCGAAAAAAAAAAACTACTTCTGTGGTCTTGATTCTAAGTCGCTCTTCAAACTACTTGTTCTTGGTTGAAGAAGAGTCCAGAAGTGTGCGTGAATCTTGGTCAGCTATCTTGACGCGGTTTCAACACTGGGCGCTCATCTCTGCTTGTCGTCCACGGCTCAAAACTTCTCGCCAGGGTCTGCGGCTCAATCTGACTTCTTCTCTCCGGCTTGCTCTGATTCCAACTTCTTCTCTTCAGAGTCTGAAATACTGGTCACTCATCTCCGCCGTCAGTGCGCGAATTAACTTCTTCTCTTCGGCTTGGGTCGAACGAACTTCTTCACTTAGGCCAAACGAACTTCTTCACTTCGGCTTGGGTCGGACGAACTTCTTCACTTAGGCCAAACGAGCTGGCCTCTCCTGCCCGCGGCTGCTCTGATTCTGTCGGTTGGGGTCTCGTCTTTTATTGACGCCGTCAAAACCGGGGTGGGTCTGTTTGGCGTCGGGGATTCTTCGATAATTCTAAATACATATCCACCCTTCTTATTTCTGGTTAGGGATTTTCCACTCTTTTTCATTTTTGGTAACTCTTTCCTCATCCCACCTTCTCACCATGCTTCTGGAGGGCGTATACCCGCTTCTTCGTATCGGGTCCTTATACTTCCACTTCTGACAAGGGCGTCGACCGACTCTCCTCGTGCGTCACGTGACCGCTCTCGGCCAATGAGGTCCTGGTCGGGTATCTTTCCTCCTCCTTCGTGTGTCATGTGACCGCTTTCGGACAATGAGGTCCTGGTCGGGTATCTTTCCTCCTCCTTCGTGTGTCATGTGATCTTATTTAGCCAATGACGTCTTTAGTCGGGTGTGGACAATCCGTGGCTTTGTTTTGGGGAAAGAAACACCTTGCTTAAAAAACAAAAATATTAATTTAAATCGCCCTTATCATGAGCGACTGTGATGACACCTTCGGCTTTTTAACACGTGGTATTTGTCAAGCAGTTTATCGCTAATTGAATATGACCTAAGAAAGGGATTTCTCAAACCTGTTGGCGTTTCCTTGAACGAAATATTTCATTTTTCCCCCGGCCGAAGGTCCGATAATAAAAATCTTTATTATCTCAAAAAACATTTTCAGCGACATCATCTTGTGTGGCTTTTTCCAATTCTGTAAATTGTCTGGGTTTTCGTATTAATGGTTTGCCTTCATATCCTTGGATACACTTCCCCACCCACTAAGACTTTTAATATCATCCCAATGACACACTTTCCACTTGTTACTTATCAATATTTTTCATTGTCCCTAAACTTTGTTTCTTCAACCAATTGATAACAACTTCCATTTTTCGTGGACACGGAAGTAGGTCAGGTGCTTGACCTGATAGTTTTCGACATCTGGTATCTGTCAGCCGTGCCCGTGTGTGCTCGCTTATGACCTGTTTTCGTATTATGTTTTCTTTCTTTCTTCTTCCTTTTCTCTTTCTTTCCCCCAGATCGCTTGAATGTAAAGAAAGAATTATTCTTAAAACCCAAAATATTTTTCGGCTTTAAATAATTATTAAATGGTTGATAAACCGTAAAAAAAACAAAAAAACAAATCATATATCTATGAATATTTCTTTCAAATCGTCAGGATGCATGGTGCCACAGCGTTATTCTGGAGCAAGGACACGCCTATCCTCAGCTTCCCTCTGCGTTTCAAAATGGATGATTCCTTCAGTTGTCTTAATTATGATGCATAATACTGTTCCTTGATAGTTTTCCTCTTTCCAGGTAGTCTACCATGATTACGCTTCCAGAATCTCAAAAAATGGAAGCTATGTTCTTGACAACAGACGCTGCCTGCTTGAACTTACATGAGGGTGGAGAACCAAATTGTTTCTACTTTTTGGATCTTTGATTCACGCTCGAAGATATGAACTCAGGTTTCACCTTGAGTTATTAATCTACGTTAGAACTTCTCAGGGTCAGCCTCAAAGCGAATCCGAAATGTTATGAAAGTGTCAACCCTTTTCAGATTCTGCTCTGATGTCCCCATTCTTCGAACCCATCTTGCAGAGATCTTGCTTATCACCAAGATATTAGTCAAAACAAAACAGTATGGACCAAACCGACCAGAACTACTGCTTATGGATTTATCGATCGACTGGACAGTAAAATGTATGTCAGCGAAAAAAATACGGTGAATGGCATCAAATTATTCATTAGTACATTATTTACATTATTCGGACTATTGTCCTCATCTTTGTCGCCATATTTATCACAACGTTTCGGCCGTTGTACGCTCCGGCCTTCTTCAGGTGGTTGGAATGTCGAACTGAACCCTTTATTTCGCTAACTGGGGTAGACTGTTCTAGTTCCACGTGCCATATCTAATGGATGTCAGTTATCAGACAATTCAATGTTAATTCCCTTCTCCAATTTCTCCACTGCCTTAACCAGATGTTGAACTCACATTTTTGGGGTCCTATCACTGGATCTAACTAACGTCTTTATCTACTGTGCCATATAACACCTGTGTATTAATTTCTGTGTATTATAAATCTAATATCTTCACCATCATTTTTTTACCAGTTCTCATATTGTAATTTTTTTTGCTGTTATCATTGCATGTTTTTACCAGAGCTCATATTGCAATTTTTGTTGTTATTATCGCTTTTCTCTGGTTCCCATATTGTATTCATTTCTATGCTTGGTCGGCTCTGGAGATTTTTGTGGCCTAGCATATGAGCGTACAACGGCCGAAACGTTGTAATAAATATGGCGACATAGATGAGGAATAATATAAATAGTGTACATAATACCTCATCTCAGAAATATAGACAAACCATGCCACGTACACAAAATCGAATCATCCATATTCTCTACGTATTTGATTGGTTAGAAGAAAATTGTACTCAGCTTATTTCCAAGAACGGCTATTTAATGAAACGGACTCCCGTGCGGATTTTTTCCATAGCTATAATCTTAAACTCTTCAAGACTACACTGAGCCATTATCTACCCTATATAGTCCCATAAACTGCATTTATTTCCTCTTCTAACGTCTATACAACAACCTCCTTAATAAATCCTATAACTTGAATGAATCTTGGGCATACGGCTGAAATTTCGTTATAGCAATTACCAGAGATAGTGCCCCAGACCAGGATTTTGAGGTCATATGGTATTTTCTACATAGAAACTAGTTTTGAAGTTGCTAAATGATGCGTCGTCTTTCCTTGAATTTGGAATGGCATAAATTATACTAACGTTGCTTTACAAGTCAAATACACATGAAGCCTGATTAACCAATGAAAATCAACACAAAATAAAAATACCAGAACTTATTTCTTTTTCTCTTAATCACATTCAATGATGAAGGTAGAGCTTTCATGGTAAGAGGCACAGTTTACGTTGATATGTGGATAGCGGCTTGGATTGAGGAATCGGAGAGCCGAGTTCGAATTCCAGTCGAATCCATTACATTCACTTACGTGCTAATACCCTTGGGAAAGGTGTGAATCCTCTTTCTTCTACCTCCAGCTATGGCTAAATAGCAGAACAGACTGGGTTCTATAGCCTTGGATGGCAACTGATCTAGGAGAAGGAAAACTCTGAATTCAAACCTGCTCTTAGAGGAGGGTGAATGGAGTCTCTCTGAGCCTTGGTTGGCAAGCCATTTAGTAATGGTGTCACGATAAAAACACCATTGATAGCCCTAGCGAAGCATCAAGAATTCAGCTACTTGACAAGATTATGAACTACACCAATCCAAGTATTGGTGAGTTCAATCTCGGCTGAGGCCGCAAGATGATGAATGTAAACAGTATAGCATGGTTTGTTTGTTTTATTTTACGGCATACTAACCTCAATGGGTTATTTCATGCTAACAAGATTTTTATTGCTAGTAATATTTTTTTCAAAACTTTATTGCTGCTAATATTTTCTTTTCCAAAAGTGTATTGCTGATAATATTTTTTTTCTTAAAATATGTTGCTGGTAATAATGTATTGCCGGTAATAATGTATTGCCGGTAATAACTTTTCTTCAAAAAAATTTATTGCTGGTATTAAAACCTATTTTTACAGTTTCATAGTGTTTTGTACCCAGCTTGGGGTTTAACTATTTGCCTATAGTTGGGACCCTAATGGGTGCTACCATGGACCTGGGAAAACGAGCAATTAAGAGATGGTTCCACGCCCCTCAAAACCTCCTAAACTGAGGCCCTGATGTCGGACGTAGTTTATCGTCTTACTAAAGATGGGCATGGTTGGACTTGGTTTTAAATATCTGAAGTGGTGGAAGTAAAGAATGTAGCGGTTATGAACATTTCGAGACGAAATCTGTTACTGCTTCTGTCACCAAATAGGGTGTCAGATTAGATTTTTATTGCATATAGTTGATCTGACACAAGGTCCAGTAGAAGATAGTAAGATTGTGTAACGCCAATCTTCTAAAAAGTGAGTGTCGGTGTGAAATGTGCGATTAATTCAAAGAAAAAGAAAGCCAGAAGATGCACTGCGATAAGTGATGCTATTTTTGTTGTTGGTGTTATCGTCGATTGGTGATTTACAGTTGCATAGCAAGAGCATCTTTAGCGAAACCGGATTTAAAATTGGGTCAGTCAAAGAAAGAGAAATAATCGAAACGAGTACAATAGAATGAGATTAGGTCACAGTGACATGCCAGAAATTGCTACAACTTTTACAGTGAACAGCAGGGTGACAAATGAATGATTATATATATATATATATATATATATATATATATATATATATATATATATATATATTTATACACGTTTCATTAAATAATATAGACAAGTGTTGTCTATTTATTTTATGTAAATACACACAATATATATATATATATATATATATATATATATATATATATATATAAAGTGGAAATACAACTCCTGTGTTACGCGTTTTGTCCTTCGAAATGATTTACTCAGATCAATAATGATTTTATCGAAATATTCTTATCTATCTATCTATCTATCTATATATATATATATATATTAAGACATTTTTATGCGTATACATTCTTTTTATAGATACAAATATTTAAGTAAAAGTTCTGTTTATAATAAACAACATTTACCGGCCTGAGTGTCCGGGAAATTTTCACAGAAAATATTCGTCCTCCGACAGGATTCGAACCTGTATCTTATACGGAACCGCCATTTAGCTTGACGTGCCTTTAAATTTGGCCGGTAAATGTTTAATACTGTTTAATATAAACAGAGCATTTACTTAAATATTTTATATAAAAAGAATGTATAAACATAAAAAATGTCTTAAAATAATTGTCGGACTTTGTCCATTTCATAATGTGTGACGTCATATATATATATATATATATATATATATATATATATAAATTTGTCTGATAGTTTCATGCTAGACTCAATCGTCAGGCCTGACGATTGCGTCTAGCATGAAACAGCCTATCTCCTTTAAGTGTTGACATCAATGTTCACTCTTATATATATATATATATATATATATATATATATACATATATATATATATATAATTCAAGGTTTGGTTAAATAATTTAGACGAATCATTTCTATTTATTTTAGTTTTAATCCTTTCAAGTCTTAGAAATTCATTTCTTGGTGGCTGTAAAAAATTGATAAAAAAACATACCAACATTTTCTTTCGTATAATTTTAATTTTCTCAAGTACATTCAGTCTCATCTGAGACCATCTTCAGGTGATTAAAATATCTGTGGATGTGTAAACAGCATCTCCATAAACTCAAAATAATTTCCTCACAGTTCGTATACACTACAGCGTCTCAAAGTCAAGATTTTCAATTATACAAAGGAGGTAACTTTTGTAATTTATAGAAAGAAATTGGTATTGTTCTTGATCAATTCTCAACAGCCACCATGAAATTAATTCGTGGACTTGAGAGGATTAATGCTAATAAACATGCTTGAAAATATATATATATATATATATATATATATATATATATATATATATATATATATATATATATAACACAAACACACACACACACACACACACACATATATATATAAATAACACACACACACACACACACACACACACACACATATATATATATATATATATATATATATATATATATATATATATATATATATGAAGAAAAATATATGGAAAAAAAAAATCCGAATATGCAAATATGCTGTTTTAATGTTATTTCAATATGGACCAATATCTACATTGAAAAATCTACAACCTTTATGGAAAGGGAACTGCAAGAAATTGGTATGAACACCACCCAGACCCGGTTACGGGGATAGGATGTGTAATAATGTTATGGGGCTTCGCAATGCAGCCAGGGAACAGTAAAAGCTAATCGCCCAGACATCATTATTAGAGACGGCAAACACAAAATGCGCCTCCTTAATATGGCACTCCCCTGTAGAAATGCGATCAAAATACAAAAACCTTGAATCGAAATCTCAAAAATGTGGCACATGCGGACATCAAGAATTCCAGTAGTCGTTGGAGCACTCGGATTGACTGGAAAAGATTTCAATAGAACTATAGAAGGAATCACTGGTCGATCATGCCTAAGTATTGTACTCACAAGTAAAGCCCGCACCTTACAAAGGGCTTTATCTATGTAAAATATGTACATTGTTTTAAAAACTTGTCAGTAGAAAATGTCATAATGCCATTTTTGAACATAGGTATCCGACTGGAACCCGGAAAGCAATGAGTATACACCAGAAATAATAATAATAATAATAATAATAATAATAATAATAATAATGGAAAATCTGCAACTTCTACGGGAAGGAAACTGAAAGAAAATGGTATGAACACCACCCAGACCCGGTTACGGAGATAGGACCTGTTACAATTCTATGGGACTACACAATACACACTGACAGAACAATCAAAGCCAACCATCCAGATATTGTTATTAAAGACCACAAACAAAAAAAGTGCCTTCTTATTGATATGGCAGTCCCTACTGACTGCAATGTATCTTTGAAGATATTCAAAAAGCTGTCAAAATACAAGGACCTTGAAATAGAAATCTTGAAAATGTGGCATATGGGAACATCAACAATCCCTGTTGTAGTTGGAGCCCTAGGATTGGTTGGAAAAGTTTCCAGTAGACTAATTGAAGGGATTCCTGGAAGTCCATGCCTCAAAGAGATACAAAAAATTGTTCTGACAAGTACAGCCCACACGTTACGAAGGGCTTTATCTATGTAATTTTTTTTTTGGCAGTAGAAAGTGTCATGATACCATTTCTAACCTTAGGTCCCTGGGTGGAACCCGGAAAGAAATGTGTAAACGCCAGAAATCAAAGAAAATAAAATAATAATAATAATAATACAATTTAACATTGAAGACCTTCAAAAAATATCAAAATACAAGGACCTTGAAATCAAAATCTCAAAAATGTGGCACATGAAGACATCAAGAATTACAGTTGTCGTTGGAGCACTCGGATTGATTGGAAACGATTCCAAAAGACTAAATGAAGGAGTCCTTTGCAGCCAATGCCTTAACGAAACACAAAAAAATGTATTCCCAAATACAGTGAGATGATTCTAAAGAGAGAAATAGAGCCACTTAAATTTGTGGCACAGAAACAAACCATCAGAATGAATGCAAACAATCCCAGGATCGACAGATGACAAGAATGCGAATGCAGGAAGTGTGGGTAAGCTGATGAGACACACACCCGTTGAATGTTTTAAGTTAGCACAGAAGGTGTGTAAGCGACGACATGATTGGCTTGGGAAGTGAATCCATTGGAAACTATGTTGTAAGTTTGGTATCAGTGTAAAAGAGAAGTTGTATTAACATCATGCAGACGCTGTGGCAGATAATGACAGTCATAATATATTATGGGATTTCCCGGTCCTGACAGACCGTACCACTGAAGCATGAGTACCCGACCTTATTTTCATAAATAAGGAGAATAACAAGTGTCAAGTTATTCACTTCACTGTTTCATATGATACAAGACTGGACTCCAAAGAAACTAAAATCATAGAAAATACGCCGGCTAGAGTGATGAAGAAACCATAGAATATGAATTTAAAACTAATTACTACAAATTACTACAATGTGTGCGTTTGGAACTCCATATTGAAAATAAAAAAAATAAAAAACACTTGGGAAAAATTGGAATTGAGACCAAGATTGTAAAAAAAAAAACCCAAAAAATGGCCATGATTTGTTCTACGAGAATTCTATGAAAATTCTTGAGTCGTGAGAAGTCTTGCCGACACAATGCTTTAAGAAGAGTATTTACGTTGACTATGTTAATATGCAACTCAAACATAATAATGACAATAACGAAATCGATAATGCTGTTAATACTTGATCGATATAGTTTGATAAAAAAAAAATATGAATTTTACAGTGGTGGTAAAATCTTGCGTTTGAAAGCCGCAGGTGGAACAAGCAGCGGATTCAATTGATAGAGAAAAAGAGGAATACGATTTTCTGCATAATAAAGAAACGAAAAATGAGTGATAAATGCATGATGGGAATTTTTTATTTCTTTCTTTTTTTGTTTGGAAAAAAAGACAGTAAAACGACTCAAAACTCTTCGGAAGCTATCCATTCATTAAGCAACGAGTTAATCCAACGTGAATTAGATTCACGCCATGGCGAAAGGGGGCATATTAGAAAAGATGCTGGAGATAAAATGATAATACCGTAATGAAAAAATAAAACGACATTAACAAAGAGAGAGAAGTGAAAAGAAATAAAATTTTGAACAAATAACAATAATAATAGTAATAATAATGATAATACCGATAGACTCATTGAAGGTACCCATTGTAACCTATGCCTTAAAGAAATACAGAAAATTATACTCACACATTAAGAAGATCGTTATCTACGTAAAATGTGTGTGAGCTTAGGTTTTAATTGGGGGGGGAATGATCAGTGGAAAATGTCATGAAGCTATTTCTGACCTTAGATCTCGGGTTGGAACCCAGAATGAAATGCGTATACAACAGAAATCAAAGGAAATAATAATGATAATAATAATAATAATAATAATAATAATAATAATAATAATAATGAAGCCATTTCTGACCTTAGATCTCGAGTTGGAATCCAGAATGAAATGCGTATACAACAGAAATCAAAGGAAATAATAATAATAATAATAATAATAATAATAATAATAATTATTATTATTATTATTATTATTATTATTAACCAGGTATTGTCGCCGTCGTTAGCAGAACTCGTTGCCCAGTAATAGGGTGCTCATCGACATTTCCTTCTGTGTGAAATTACCAACCTGTGTCCTACGTTGGATCTGAAGAGACGTCCGCATGGTAGGGTAGGAAGGTTCAAAGGATAGAGGATTCTTGCTTTTCTTTGGTCTCTCTTTTTCTCTTCTATTTGTCTTTTGGTATTTTAAAAGGATATTGTTTTTTTTCTTGGACGGTTCTTATCCAATTGATTCTTTCTGTCTGCCAGTTGACCGGATTGATTTCTGTCGTCTTCAGTGTGTTGTTGAGAGTGAGAGAGAGTTGTATAATACATTTCAGATGCATCAAGGGTGGTCTTCAGTGATGCACTGTCCTCATCGCCAATTTCGGGTTTTCCATTATATCGGCTCAGATACCAACCCCGAATGACTCCGGACGAGTCAGGTCACCTCCTTAAAAGCGTTATGCAACGCACCTCGACATTATAGCAAACAAAAAAAAAATCATAATGACAGACATAAGCAAGAGTCCGACTTTTCTTATTTGAAATTCGTCCGTCAACGTCAGCCAATGAAAAAAAAAAGGGCTTTTCACACTCTCCTCTTATATACTGGTTTCTTTTTACTTCCTCCGCTTTTGATTCACGTTATTTTCCCTGGATTCCTAATTTGGTACGCTGCTCTCTTTCCTGTATACTTTAATCCAAATGTTTCATACGTTTTAAATTGCTAATTCCATAACGTCACTAACCCTTTAAATAAACCTACACGCGTACCCAACCCAAATCTATCATATACCTATACTAGTACTTATGCTTCGCCAAGTTTGATTTACCACTTATAGAAGCGTTTCTAAAAATATATATATTCGTTATTCTTACTATCAGATAAAACTTTAAGTTCACATTTACTTTATACGCTTAAGCAAACGATATTCCACAAAAAATTCCTATACATGATGTACTCCCACGCATCAACATATATATGTACTTACATATGCACGGACACACAAGCATAGATTTATCTATCCCCCATTTATATTAATTTACTTTTACGAAACTAGAGCTACCGGGCCTACAAACTAGCCATTGCAAAATTAACTGGTATTAATTATTTGAAATTCCTTCCCCACTTTGTGTCTTACCGATTAACATAATTCAATGGTCTAAAATATAAGCTAACTACTGAATTAACTAACCTACTCACATATTTGCTATTTGTTAAGTATTACTCGAAATAAATCTGACCAATTAATATTAGCCTCGACAAAAGACATTTTCAAAACACTTTCATTCCTACGCTACTCCTTAATATGTAATAATTTGTCCTTTGGAGTGATATTCAAAAGAATTAGAAAATTAGTCATGGATGTAGAAATTAAAATAAAAAATCCCGCAAATAAACGAAAACTGATGGAAATAAATAAGTGAAAACCAAAAAAAAAAAAAAAAAAAATCGCACGCAAGGACATCGGCCTGCAATTTTCAACCTTTCCTACCGTTCCTTGTTCTTATACAACTGAAACTTCTGCCCCCACCCCAAGCAATCAAATCCTTAACCCCATTCTTCATAACCATTCAACTGCCCTGACTTACTATTATTACTTACTTATTATTACCTTGCTTTAAAATTTATCGTAGATATTGGTCAGACACTCATCATGGTCAATTTCTATCATGCTGGATCGCGATTGTGTCCTTCAGACTTCTGTTGAAAGTCTTGCTCAAGCTCTTCACAGGCTTTTCATTCAGGGCAAGGATTGTTGCATCTGCGATTTTAAATCGGATTCATCCATGACCTTGCCTTTTTTTACTTACTTATTATTCCCTTGTACATTATAACTCATTCTCTACGTATACCTAAGCACGTTTGTGAATTCTTTTGTTTGCACCTCCTTCTCTCCCGCATATCGTCCCCAATTCTTCTTCCATGGCTCCCGATCTCCTTAAGCCAAATCCACTTGGAAGCAGTTAAAACTTCATTAATGACTTTCAGCCCTCTAGCCCTCGCTGCCCCCCCCCCCCGACTTTTTGACAGAGCTCTGCACAACGACTGTCCTGTAAAGACCGTGCAACCAGCTTCTATTGGGTCATAGTATATTTTCCATAACTTCCGCCGACATTGTTTGACCAGTTCTTGGTATTTGGACTTCTTTCTCTCATTTGCCAGAGTAATGAATTCCTTCCATGACACAGTTCCCAAATAAGGCACAGCTTCGTGTTGTCAGTGTGCAATATCAGGTCAGGTCTGAATGATTTTACTGTTAAGTGTCTGGGGAAGTTTAACTGGGTCTTTAAGTCCACTATCAACTGCCAATCATTAGCGGAAGATAAATGACTTGTTCTCTCTCTCTCTCTCCTCTGTTTCTATATCTTTGCTCCAGGTTTGCTGAAGTTAATCTGATTCAACTTCTTCTGGTTGATGCTTACTGACCCTTATAGATTTAGTCACCTCATTTGCAATTTCTTTAAGGGCTTCGTCTTGGTGCCAACGTTACCGACCATCAAGCAAAGTTTTTGGCCAACTACTAAGGATGTGCTGTAAAGTTCATTTCTTTACACATAATTGGCAATTAGGTGGCCTCGCCTTTTCCCCATATATGCAGATTAGCTAGGCTCGGCAAGACATACCGATTTGATAAGAAATCGAACCTCGCTAAAATCTGAATGCAGCATTCTTTTCCGTTCAATGTTCACCCATTTCATCCAGGCTCCCTGCTGGCTTAGACCGACCATTTTACAATATCGATCTTCTTCTACACCCGCACAGACTTCATCTTGGATGAGTTGGTGTCTTTATTTGCCTTTGGCAATGTTGATTTGGGTACTTGCAAAAACCTTGCCCCCGGTATAGCTTCATGTCTAAGTCTCTCTTCCGCCACTCGCAACTTCCCTTCAGAGCGCCATTTTCTGCCAGATCATGTCTGGATTCCAGCTGCTGCTACTTTTGGATCTATGGACTCTGCATACTGAAGACGTTCTCTCGCTCTCTTTGTGACTTTGTACTCTTCCACAAGGCTATTAAAGAGGTGCAATGCGTTGCTGTTATTATAGAGGGTCGCACCATTTAAACATCTCCGCAAGTCCAGTCACCTTTTCAACTGATTGTTAATTGCTCTCTCTAACGTTTCCACGGTGATAATCGGATCATCATAGACGATCAATGGGATACGATATCCGGGGAAATACTGTCTGCTGAAAAAGCCATGCCTTGAAACGCCCTGGCAATCATGATTCGTCGATATTGGTCAGACACTCATCATGGTCAATTTCTATTATGCTGGATCGCGATTGTGTCCTTCAGACTTCTGTTGAAAGTCTTGCTCAAGCTCTTCACAGGCTTTTCATTCAGGGCAAGGATTGTTGCATCTGCGATTTTAAATCGGATTCATCCATGACCTTGCCTCTTTTTTTTTAAATACTAAGAAACTGGATTCATTCTGGCCCGGGTCATATTTTCCTCAAGCCCCTTCAAAACCCATCTGCCTCCCGTGACAAATGTCGTCGTTACGGTTAAATCGTCCATGTAAGCCCTTCTCGGGGGCTGATGGACTCATGACTTAGACAAAGGACCTTGGCATTCCACCTCGGCTGCCTTTACTAGTATGAACATGGTCAATGAATAGAGGACAGCAGACATTCTACAACCTGTAATAATGCCGTTTTCCAGTGACTGCCATTCTAACACTGATGAACCTGTGCCTACTCTCAGCCGGTAGTTGACTACGAGTTCGAATATGATGAAGGCACATGATATCTCTTTAGGGATTCTTTAACCACTTTGTATGGCATGGACCCGTAGGCGTTGGCAAGATCCAACCGCAGTAAAATCAGGTCACCTTTGTTTTCTTTCGACTCCCTCAGGAGCTGTGTTAGGACTCCCGCATGCACAAGGCAACATGGCATACCGGAGACCCCGCCATACTGGACCGATGTGTCAATGTAGCCATTTCTAAGAATGAAGTTCGAAAGGCGTCTTGATAACAACCCGAAAAAGATCTTACTTTCTGTGTTCAGCAGAGCAATGATACGAAATTCGTCCTGCAACTTTGATTCCTTGGGACAAGCCACAGAGAACCAGCCACAGAGAATCTCCACTGCTCCATGATCCTGCCTTTCCTCCAAATGACTCTTAATATTTTCTACAACACTTGGAGAATTCATGTACAATGCTCGTACACGATGTAAGTTACACCACTCAGTTCTGACGAATATGGTTCCTCTCACAACAACTTGAATTTCTTTCCAGGCGGGCAAGCCGATGTCAAATTAAAACACTGGTGGCTCTTGAGAAATTAAACGGGTATTTATACCCAGTTCTTGATCTTTTACAGTGTCACTCAATTATTTACCCATAACTGGAAAGAGAAGAAGAGGATTCATACCTTTCCCAAGGAGATTAGCACGTAAGTGAATGTGATGAACCAGACTGGAATTCGAACCCCACATGAAGAAGAGATTTCAAGCAAGAAGAATGTGGTTCTACAGAAGGATACTGAGAACACCATGCTGGGCACATTAGTAAACGACTAAGATTTTGAGAAAATAGAAACAAAAGGACGCGCATACGTAAAATCAGAAATGGAAAGTTGAAATTTCTAGAGCATCTGATGAGGAAAGAAGGCTTGGGAATTTTGACACTCACAGGCTATATTGAAATGAAGCGGGAGAGAGAAAAAAGGAGCATACGATCTACGAAAACGACCTTGAGTAAATGGTTGGCAGATGATGGATTAAGAGATATTGCCTGAAGAATTAAAAAGAAAATAGACATGGCACGTAGAAGGAGAGGGAGAGGGAGAAAGAGAAGGAGAAGGAGTAGGAGTAGGATTAAGAGGAGAAGGTAATATTAGCAGTTTCCTGATAAGGAAAAATTCCGTATTCCTTAACAGAACAGCCATTTCTACAGCCGGTTGAAATTTATGAAATCTTTCTCTTAACAAGTTTTTTTTTTTTTTTTCAAGGGAATAGGTTTCTCAAGTAGCTAGTAGCTGTTATCGCTATTTTCACTATTGATCGGGGTTTCATCAGTACGACAACGCAGCATCTTGATTACGTTATTATTCTATCTTCTCGTTATATATCATATGCATTTTAGTTGTTGCTGCTGTTGGAAGTCTTCAATTTATCTGATTTCTGATATATGGTAGAATTTTTTACTCATGATTATGTAGCGCGATTCCCCGAATTCCGAAAAAGGATGGTCCTCAATGAGGTCTACACTATGCTTCACTAACTCGAAGCTATTTTTAACCCTTGATTTTAGAAAGCCATTGTATACAGCTGACAATTTAGATGTTTCTGAAAGAAATCGCCGCCATGCATGACATCCACATGGAATTTCGAATATAAGTACATAACTCAAGTTTATATGCATATATATATATATATATATATATATATATATATATGCAAGAAAATATATGGATATAGATCCGACAGTATGAAGAAAAATATACGGAAAAAACAAACAAAAATCCTTATATACAATTATGCTGTTTTAATGTTAATATGTCAACGTCGGACGTTTCGGTCTAGTAAACCATCTTCAGGATATATTCATAAAATATCATTATTTGTCATGTTGAATTGATAATGTTAATTATATTTTATGAATATGTCCTGAGGATGGTTTATTAGACCGAAACGTCCAACGTTGACATATTAACATTAAAACAGCATAATTGTATATAAGGATTTTTTTGTTTTTTTGTTTTTTTCATATATATATATATATATATATATATATATATATATATATATATATATATATATATATTGGTTCTGTAGTAATTTGCGGTGATGTGTGAACCTACATCTGGCGTTATTTCAATTTCCTATCTTCTAGACTCAATTTGTTATAACTGATATATTCAACGATGTATTTGAAATGTCTAGCATTTACTAATTTCCATTTTGACTGTTTATGATTGATTCAGGGTAGGTGGCTCTGAAGCTTTCATTTGAATTCCAAACCATAGTGTCTGAGTTGGAAAGATCTCTCTTGAGTCTTATTTCTTGGAACACTTTGTAGGCAGTTCTTTTGACCAAAAATGTGCCGAGAGATCTAAGGGGAAACAATTTATATATTTTTTTTCGCCTGTTCATAATGAAAAATAGTTACAGCGGAGGATACATGCAGAACAGAATGTGATGTCGAATAATCTTTATTTCGGAAGAGACATTGCTGTTATCAGTGGTGCGTAGTTTTCCCCCAAAGTTTATCGAAGTAACGCACTTGATGGAAGCAGAGTAAAGCAACACGTCAGTAAATTAATTCCAATCCTAGAGAAAGGTTTAATGACAGACCACCTGCTTCACTGAACGAAACAGCTGATGAGCTCATTACAACTGGCAGAGGAATCATTATTGAAAAACACCGCAACAGCCTTGAGGTAAATGGCTTACTTCTACATCATGACAATGCAAGATATCACATCAGCTTAAAGATGAGACCAAACGAAATATAGAGATAATTATTAATGCCTTTCCAAATTAGCTCAATAAATTTTGCTCAAGCTGATTGATACAAATCTTCTTCTTCTTCTTCTTCTTCTTCTTCTTCTTCTTCTTCTTCTTCTTCTTCTTCTTCTTCTTCTTCTTCTCATATTATATCCCTTCAGGTACTGAGTGACCATGGTTTTCGACAACTTACCGTCCTTTTTAGCCCTTAATAAATTTTGTCTTCTTGTTGCCTCTCCTAATGATTTTTCTGTATAAACCCTGTATACTCTTGTTTTCTCTTTGTGTCGTGTTTCATAAGATCTTGACGAACACGGCTCTCCACAACTTCATGTCCTTTATAGACCTTTGTAAAATTTGTCATTTTGCTATATTTCCTAATACCTTTTTACCAAACTTTTACACCATCTCGTTCTTTCCTTCTCCTCCTCTTTGTTCTATGTGTGTGTCCCTTCATGAAGTGGTGATCATGGCTCAACACAAATTCTGTTCCTGTGTAACCCGTAAGATTTGTTGTTTTGCTATCTCTCCTAATCCCTGCTCTGCTAATCATTTAAACAAGCTGGTTCTCTTCTCCTTCTTCTTTGTGTGTCTCCCTTCAGGACGTAGGCGATCATGGCTCACCACAACTTCCTGTCCTTTTTTTCATCATAGTTCGTTAGGTAGTTATTTTCCTCATCCTTTCAATATGTTCTTTGGGGGTACAGATTGACTAGAAAGTCTAATATTGTATATACCACGCTAGGAAAAATGACCCGACCCTTAATAACAATATAATAATTTTTAATGATCCTAATAAGAAAAGGTTGGTCAGGAAATGGTAATGGAATTGATATGATTAGCCGTAGATTTGAGCGAGTGAATCCTGTGGGAGTTGGAGAGGACCATTCTTCTTCGAACCATGTGGACTGGCGCTACATAATCCCAAACCAAGAACTATACCAAATAGCAGAAACCACATCACTTAACAACTTTAAACAGCTGCTACAACTAAAATCGACATCGTGAATCATGAAGAGAAAACAATGACACAATCAAAATGTAATGGCCTTGAGAAACGTATTTTCAAGAATAATTGTTTTAAGAGAAACATTTTACAAATTTCAACCGACAGTGTCACTGGCTACTCGGTCAATGAATGTCATATATTTCCTTATAAGGAAATTTGTAATATAACTGTTGCACCGGCCTCTAACACAAGGGAATTACACCGGTTCTCACTATATAAAGTGTCAGTAATACCTACCCGGTGTAAGCAGTGACAGTACTACAACTGCCTAGCTGAGTAGTACCCGTTTCCTACCTTTGTATCTGTGATGTTAAATACACTTGTTCTTTAAACCAACTTCGACTTGATTTTCTTATTTTTACTATTGTGCCACGACACAACAATAACCATTACAAGAAACATTTGGCATTGATTGACTAAGCAGTTGACTGTCGATTGAAATTTATAAAATCGTACTTAAACAGTTTTTTCTCGAGCAAATAGACTTTTCAAGTCCACTGTTTTCTCGTTCTTTCTAGTCTCATGGGTTTACATTCTAAACTTCTGTTTGAAGAAGCGTGGAAAGTTATTGTATTGATTATGATATTATTTACTATTGGAGTTACATGTGCTATGCATTTTAGTTTTTGCTGCTGTTGAAAGTCTTCAAGTGATGCCCAGCCACCGGTTAAACAGTGGTAGAGAAAAATGACTAAATGCCCAGTCACCGGTTGAAAAGTGGTAGAGAAAAATGACTGAATACCCAGCCACCGGTTGACCGGTGGTAGAGAAAAATGACTAAATGCCCAGCTACCGGTTGACCGGTGGGAGAGAAAAATGACTAAATGACCAGTCACCGGCTGAAAAGTGGCAGAGAAAAATGACTTAATACCCAGCCACCGGTTGAACAGTGGTAGAGAAAAATGACTAAATGCCCAGCCACCGGTTGACCGGTGGTAGAGAAAAATGACTGAATGCCCAGCCACCGGTTGAACAGTGGTAGAGAAAAATGGCTGAATATCTGTTATCAGAGAATGTTCTTTGTGATTCTTTAGAAGCAGTTTCAAAGATCCGACGAAGAGCAGTCATCTTGAAGATGCGCAGGCTTCCTTCGCTTGAATATCTTGAATTGAGCCAACGTTTTATTCTATTTTGGTTTATGGATGAAAGATAAATTATATGGGATTGGCCGCTGAAAATTTGAAGCGACACACACACACGATACGATAGGTGCTAAATTCAACAACGTTTTTATTCAAACACACGCTTTAATCGTTTTCTCCCCACTTTCCTTTGTGAGACCGGAAGTGTTTACGATCATCATCAACATTATTGATGCTGTTATAGAAAATCCCCCTACCTAAGGTAATTTATTTTCTTCTTTTACTGTCTTTATCATCTATTTGTTTTATGAGTTATTCATATAATCCTTTATCATCAACATCATCGTCATCATTATCTAATTCACTTTTGTAATCGTAGGGGTGGGATCAAAATCAGATGGCACACTAAATCTCCTCCGCAACGGTCTATCAACGGTAGCCATCAGCAATTCTGGTATAACCATACCTGATCTTTGTTTGAGATTGGCCAACCATTTTTTACGTTGGCCTTCTCTTCAACAGTATTTTCCATAGGCTGTGTGCCTTATAACGTGTTCAAACGACGCCATTTTTCTCCGTTTGACTGTGGCAAGAAAAGGCTTCTGGTGGCCCACAAAACTTTCAAACCTATCAGCACAAACTCGTTGTTTTCATGTTCCCAATAGAAAATGCCAAGGAGCTTTCACAAACGCTTGGATCCTTCTCTCTGTATCTGCCAACATTGTCCACATTTCAAACCCATACAGGAGAATGCAGTTTACCGGCGTTTTGTACAGTCTGTACTTGGTTTGAAAGCTGATTTTTTTCCTCCATATTCTAGCAAATTTGGCCATCGGTGCAAAGGCTGCAGCATACCGTGTGCTGATTTCCGAGTTGAAGGTACCATCTTTAGACAAGTTTGTTCCTTAGTATATAAAACTGGACATTTCCTACAGTGAATTCCCTTTCAAGGTATTACTGTTTGTGCTAGTCACCGTTACTTTATACATACATACAAACATACATACATATATATACCAAAACGGATTTATTCTCAAAATAAGTTTAAAGAGTGATCGATAATTTATATGAGTCTGAACACTGAAAATGGGAAGCATCATAAAAAATGACACAATACGTGCTAAATTCAACAACTATTTTATTCAAACTCTCCATAGAGCGTTTTCCTAGTGCCATTCCCTCATGGAACCGGAAGTGCTGACAATCCTTGCCATAATCAACATTATTGATATTGTTATAGAACATGCTTGTAAATAGCTGATAGTTTAGACAATAATTAAACAAACAGATAAATAACTTACAATGGTTTACTATGTTTAGAGTCATCTTTACAATATTTAACTTTTTGATAAATTTACGGACTGTTTTTTACATAAAGAAGTGTCAATATTGATGATATCAAAGACTTTATAAGTAATTGAAGATTTTTTTGTTATTTTAAGTTAATATCTGAGAAAATCTTATTTTTAACATGAAATCACATATTGTTTTTAAACCAGTGAGCCCTGACCACCGCTTTACCAGTGGTAGAGGAAAGTGACTGAATGCCCAGTCACCAGTTGAACGGTGGGCAAAAACTTGTAACTATTTTTTATATCTACTGTGAAACATTGCATGCCGGTTGATTTTTCTCTTACATATTCTTGCCAATTTGGCCATCGCTGCCAAGGCTGTGGCATCCCGTGTGCTGATTTCCGAGTTGAAGTTAGCGTCTTTAGACAAGTTTGTTCCTTAGTATATAAAACTGGACATTTCCTACAGTGAATTCCTTTTCAAGGTATTACTATTTGTGCTATTCACTGTTACTTTATATATATATATATATATATATATATATATATATATATATTTATATATATATATATATATATATATGAAATCTATGAAAGTAACTCTATACTGATACTTATTATTAACACCCAACACACGCCTACCCAATTTAAAAATTTCGCCCTAGCTGTTGCCATGGAAATTTTTATTTCAATTATTAAAACACGTAAATTTCAGAAATAAGTTATTCCCCACAAAAAAACTTCGCTTGAAGATGAAACACAGCTTACTTTAACTCAATTTAATTCAAATAATTATATTGAAGTTTTCGTCTCTTGTTTTGAAACATGAGACCTCTTATGTCGCGAGTTGGAATCATATTTTTAAATAAATAATTATATTTATGCTCTACTTTTGTATCGAGCACTATTTTTAAAAAATAAGATCTAAAATACTAAGGAACTTTGGATTATTTACCTAACCAGTTCCTTCCTATTTTCTATATATTTTCTCACACACACACACACACACACACACACACACACACACACACACAGATATATATATATATATATGTGTGCTGATTTTCGAGTTGAAGGTACAACCTTTAAACTCATCGGTTGACTCAGTAACTAAAAGGGTTAAAATTGTTCAAGAATGCAGGATTCAAAGGGTTAAGCTTCAAATTTGAAATCTGACCGTGCATAAACTGAAGACTGTATCTGTTGTAGCGAAGATAGGATGTTGGCAACATTTCACCTCAAGCAATGTGATAAACGGGAAAAAGAAAGAAGAGTCTGTTAAAAGTGAGCGGAAAAGGAAGGACAATTAATAAAAACGTTCCAAGGAGAGTGAAGACAAAGGTTGACACTTGCATTTACATTTTTGAAGATTGTAGATGACAAGAAACCAAGAATCAGGAAGAGAATTCTAAATGCGAGACATGTGGGTGTAGAGACTATTAGCATAGAACTTGCGGTAAGAAAATGATTCTGGTTTCATTATCCCATTATTAACTTAACTATTCATATTCACTGGCACAAACATTGTTTATTGTACTTTTGGTAAAACATCGCCTTTAATCTTAAATCTATCATACGGCAGTCGAAAAAGTCACGTTCTCTCTATGAAAATTTTCAATAATCTCATATATTATTATTTCATGGGTTGCTGAGGGTGTACAGTAAAACATCTTGAAACGATTAACATGAAAAAATATATTATTACTAAAATATTTTAGAATGCTTTCTGATAAAATGCTAATGCCTTCCAAAAGCTAAGCAAAGTGTTAAGAAACAGAAAAATTTCGTTAGGAACTAAGAAATAATCTAGTACATTTCATTCTTTATCTATCTATCTATCTATTACTGATAATTATTTTTCTATCTGCAGTGTCCAAGTAAATGGTTAAAGAAATAACAAAATAACCGTTGCAGATATATCATATATTAAACAATAAGTACAACAGAAGTATATTACATGACTAGTGAGTGTCTGTCGGTTGACCCAGCGTTCAATCTATGCGACTGTTATATTTAACAGCCCCTCCCCCCTCACAAGGTATGTATGTGGCACAAGGCCGAGTTTACCGTGGGTTCTCCGGGCCCTTAGCCTCGGCCAAAAATATTGCCTTAAAACCTGCCCAAACGTGTTCAGGGCCTGACTAATTCCCCGGACGAAAGCCTTGTCCGGGTTTCTCGCTGCCGAGACAGAGCGTTAGACAGTTAAGATGAGTCTAGTTGACTGTGAATATTTAATTGCCCAAACACACCAGTGTGTATGTGGCGCAAGGCCGAGTTTAGCATCGGTTCTCCGAGCCAGAAGGCTCGGCCAAAATATCCATTTTTGAACCCGCCTAACCGAGTTCAGGGACTGTCTACCTGCCCGGACGACTGTTCCCCCAAGGCCTTCTCTCCTACTAAACTTATAGTAGGCGGAAGAGTCCAACATACACTCTTTAGGGGGAGGACACCACAACACTATCTATTACAGTTCATTCTTCATCTATTACAGTTCATTTTTTTTTATCACAGTCCATTCTTTATTTATATATCTATCTATTACAGTTCATTATTTATCTATCAGGTCATCCCGTAAGTTCTGTCCGAATTTTAACTTTTTGTTAAAATGAATGAAATTTAAAGAGTATTTTATAATGTCTAATGGAGCTGAACATTATTTTTATGTTTAGATGCATTTAAACTAATCAAATTTTATTTCAGAGATCAATAAAATTAAATTTTGTTTGATTAAAACCCTGCTAACATGGAAATACCCAAGAATCATTTGAGGCACATAATGCTTTATGAGTTCAAGAAAGGAAACTCAGCAGCCGAAGCGGCTAGAAACATTCACTCAGTTTATGGAGAGGAATGTGTGAATGAAAGAACTTGCAGAAGATGGTTTGCAAAATTCAGAGGTGGAGATTTCACCCTTGAAGATGAAGATCGAACCGGACGTCCAGTTGAGTTTGATGAAAAGCTTCTTGAAGCAGCCCTTGAAGAAAATCCTGCTTTATCAGCTGAGGAATTGGCAGTGGTTCTCAGGTCAAACCATACAACTGTTTATCGTCATCTTCAACAACTTGGAAATGTTCCTAAACTTGGAAAATGGGTGCCTCATGAATTGTCTGAAAACAACCTCAAATCCCGAGTTGACATCTGCTCTTCTCTCCATTCTCGCCAACTTGTTTCACCTTTTTTGGATAGACTTGTGAATGGCAACGAAAAATGGATCTTTTATTGAAATGTTAAGCATCGTAGACAGTGGCTTGGTAAAGGGGAAGGACCCCAGCCACAGCCGAGAAGGGAACTTCATGGGCAAAAGGTTCTTCTTTCAATCTGGTGGGATCGCCAAGGAATAATCCACTTTGAATTCTTACCACCTAATGCAACAATTAAGGCTCAAATATACTGTATGCATTTAGAGCATTTGAACCAAGATTTGAGGAAAAAAGACCTGCTCTTGTGAATCGAAAAGAGATGATGTTTCATCAGGACAATGCGCGACCCCACACAGCAAGAATCACTTCACAAAAGATCGAAGAACTTGGTTGGGAGAAAATTCCTCATCCACCTTATTCTCCCGATCTTGCTCCTTCAGACTAGCATTTGTTTCGTCGCTTACAGAATTATTTGGAAGAAACAGCTTTTGTAACACAGGAAGAGGTTAAAACTGACATTTGTGAGTACTTCGAATCACAGCCAAAATAATTTTACAGTAATGGAATTAGTAAGCTTGTTAATAGATGGAAGGAAGTCATAGATAATCAGGGAAAATACATTGTTGATTGAATCTGTAATTAAATGTAACATTTGGTCACTTGTTTATTCAAAATTCGGACAGGACTTATGGGATGACATGATATATACTACAGCACAATTCATTCTTTATCTATATGCTACAGTTCATTCTTTATCTATCTATCTATCTATCTATCTATCTATCTATCTAAGTGTTGTGTCGTGTAAATTTCTCACCATTACGCAGTGTAGTCAAAGAAAGATAACTCATCACACTAGTGTAGAAAGCGTCCCACTTGCATAAAATCTAATTTTCATAAAACCACATTTCATTTCCCGGAACCTTAAAGGAATTATGTCCTTGGTAGATCTGCTACTTATACGAACCACTCCAGGAGGCGTACCACTTGTCTCATGGTGATTGCCTTGATTCTTTATGTTTTTTTTTTCATTTGAACCGTTCTCATTTTCTTTATTATAACTAGACATACACATTCTCTCGTCCCCTTAATTCTCCAATTCTTGGTAATAATCCTGATCCTTATCTTCTGCACCAGATTTTTCTTCCATTTCAATATCTTCCGGTTCTCTTTGCAATCTAAACTGGTCTTCATGAATTAACACGCACTGTTCAACATCGCTGTGGTAATTCCTTTTTTTACTTCAAATTTTGTTTTCGCAGCATTCGGATCCTTATTTCTTTTTATGTCATCATTTGTTGAACAGGACATGGTTGTTGGGGGTTTAATTTGCCTTCCCATCAATACAGAAGGGCGTTGTGTTCTGCCCGGATGCGGGATGGTCCTGTAACTTAAAAGCAATCTTGGTAGATAATTACCAGGCCGCAATTTCCTCGAGAGAATGCTTTCAGTCCAACTTTTATCGTCCTCACCATCCTCTCAGCAATTCTATTTTACTGATGAGATGGAGATGTTTTGTATGGCCTACATCGAAATTATGTTAGACATGTACACAAGCTTTCTCCAGCAAACTCTGGTGCATTATCCGACACCAATGTCTTAGACTTTCCGTTCCTCGAAAATACTACTCTTAACACCTATTTTACAGTACATGCATTTCTGTCCAACCTGAATATAAGCCTACTATTATGAGTAATAGTCTTGCATCTTTAATGTATGCATGAGCCATGCCTCCTTTTATCTCTAGCTCCTTCTCTTTTAGCATGTATGAATTTTAGTTTACCTAAAACACACTTAGGGAACACTTAGGGCATTTCATGATATAATCATCCACGTCTTGCGTATACTCCGACCACTAGACTTGTAGTTTTAACCCTAGTTCTGTTATTAATACATCATCATGTATGTCGTCGTTTAATAACTTTTTAACGATTTCGGTAGTAAAATAAGATCTTAACTACATATGACTACTCTTTAAATTGTTAATCGGTGCCTTGCTTACTTAAAAGGCCTTTCTGCCATAGAGCAATTGCTCCATACATTATTCCGTATTCTGTTCAGTACTCTTTTTTAAACTTGATCCCCACTGATGGATAACATATCTCTACCTAGCCCCAAAGTCCAAAGGTCTCTCCTCCCAACTATCCCGGGTATTAAAATTCACTGTTGAAAATGGCGTCTACGCGTGGAATGGCATTTCCGTTCCTATACATAATGTCGAAATCGAATGCCATAATCTTAATTTCCCACCAGGAAATTCTGGTAGGACGTTGACCTTAGGCAACTCTTTCCTCGAGTCGAATATCAAATCTAAGGGCCTCGGGTTCGACTTTAGTAGAAATTTCTTACCAAATAACAAACTGCCCGCCCTTTCAGTACTTCAGACAATTGCCAGCGTTTCTTTTTCAATGTTAGAATAATTCGTCTCCGTTGCAATCAACTTTCTGGACAAATACATAATAAGATGTTCCTCTTGTGATAAGATCGCTGCTATGGCAGGACCGGTAGTTACAGTAGTTAGTGTGAATTCTTTTGTCGGATCAAATACCTTAAGTACTAGCTTGTTTCTAAGTTCTTCTTTTCGTTTTTTTTTTTAATTCAACTGAAATTCGTTATACTCTTTCTCAAGTTGGCAAAAGGTTAAATCATGTCGATATATTTGGTCAAACGCAAGACAAATTGTACCTCTTTCTTATTTTTTAGTGTACTTATTTCTGATATTTTGATATTAAATCTGTCATCTGGCGAGATCCAAGCTTTAGATATTTGATTCTCTAAGTATGAACTTTTCTCGCAATTAAATTCACACTTATCTCGATTAAATCTCATGTCTGAATTATTCAATCTGCTCAGAACGTGTTCCGTGTTTATTCTTTATCTCTTCCAATGCCTATATCATCCTGATAGTAAATAAAGATTTTTACACAATAGACTTTTAGAATATGTGTCTGGATGTTTTAATTTCAAATGTCAGACAAGTTCACCTTAGAAGACCTATAGGAGTGTTTATCGTGGAGACTTCTTGAAAATGGCCGTCAATTTTAATCTGATTATACGCAGAATCCAGATTAGTCTTAGCAAAAAAATTCATGCCAGCAAACTCCTGAAAGGCCATTTCAATATTTGTAAATGTGAAGGAGTTTGAACATCTCTTGTGATTTACACAAACTTTGTAGTCACCACAAATCGTTAAATCTCCATTAGTTTTGACTGTGATCACGGTTGGAGAAGATCAACTGCTACCTCCCTGGCTGACCTCCAATATTCCTTGTTCAGTATCTGTCTATATTCCTGAGATGAGGTATTATGTACACTATTTACATTATTCGGACTATTGTCCTCATCTTTGTCGCCATATTTATTACAAAGTTTCGGCCTTTCAGTATCTGTCTATATTTCTGAGATGAGGTAATATGTACACTATTTACATTATTCGGACTATTGTCCTCATATTTATCGCCATATTTATTACAACGTTTCGGCCTTTCAGTATCTGTCTATATTTTTGAGATGAGGTATTATGTACACTATTTACACTATTCGGACTATTGTCCTCATCTTTGTCACCATATTTATTACAACGTTTCGGCCTTTCAGTATCTGTCTATATTTTTGAGATGAGGTATTATTTACACTATTTACATTATGCAGACTATTGTCCTCATCTTTGTCGCCATATTTATTACAACGTTTCGGCCTTTCAGTATCTGTCTATATTTTTGAGATGAGGTATTATGTACACTATTTACATTATTCGGACTATTGTCTTCATCTTTGTCGCCATATTTATTACAACATTTCGGCCTTTCAGTATCTGTCTATATTTCTGAGATGAGGTAATATGTACACTATTTACATTATTCGGACTATTGTCCTCATCTTTATCGCCATATTTATTACAACGTTTCGGCCTTTCAGTATCTGTCTATATTTTTGAGATGAGGTATTATGTACATTAAAAATGTAAAAAATCCAAAACTCATTGCAATATTCATATTCTGGACTTGAAGCTCTTCCAAAATGTTGTACTTTACTCGAGACGTTATACAGTCCTTTAGTTAGCCTTAACCGTATTAATATCTCTTTTAAAGATATCAGCCCTGTACCCATCGTTTCGAATTCCCAGTAATCTCAACGCTTTTTTTAGCCTGTAGATATACTGTCTAATATCTTCATCTAGGTCCTGTCCGATAAAACCAGTTTTTTTTTTGGACGTACATCTGCTTGTACAATGTTCGCAAATTCTTCAATTGAAAAGTCTTCTAACATCTTCGGATATAACATTACGGAAATCTTTTTTACGGCCTCACAACGTAATGATGCTAGAAATAAATCCGTTATTTCATTTACTCCTCCTCTAATTTTGCTGTCACTCAATTTCTTGACTCTCACCAACGCCGCGAAACATCTTATCAAATTCTAAACAAGTTCAGGATCCTCTAACAAGGTTAGACGATCCTATCGTCGACGCCATGTTGTTGCGCCATGCACGGTTCTCACAAGTATGCAGTATAGTCAAAGAAACTCCCTTCACGAGGGTAGAAATTTTCCCAATTATATACAATCTAATTTTACATACCAACACACTAAGTCTATTATTTCTTTTTCTTTTTCGTTCCCTATCTATCTATCTATCTATCTCTCTCTCTCTCTCTCTCTCTCTCTCTCTCTCTCTCTATATATATATATATATATATATATATATATATATATAGCTATTATTTCTTTTTCTCGTTCTCTATCTATCTATCTATCTATCTATCTATGACTATTATTTTTTCTCTCCCTCGTTATCTATCTATCTATCTATCTATCTATCTGGCTATTATTTCATTTTCCGTCTCTCGTTATCTATCTATCTATCTATCTATCTATCTATCTGTTGAAGCTTAAATAAGCATGGAATAATACAACACAAAATGTACGTTAACAAAATGTATTGAAACAAAGAATAGGTACACAATATTTACAGTTAGTTTGGTATATTCTTGGGAAGACTGTTCCTGCATAATGGGTTGACTAAATCGCAGTCGGGCAGAGTCTCTGGATTCAATTTCTTAATCTCTACTATCTTCCCCGTCTTCCGGTACCAACCCATATTTATATGATCGGTAGTCCGCTTATGTAAATTAGGTGTATCATACACAACACTATCGTTATTATTTCTTTCTCTCTCTCGTTTCTATCTATCTATCTATCTATCGCTATTATTTCTTTTTCTCGTTATCTATCTATCTATCTATCTATCTATCTATCGCTATTATTTATTTCTCTCTCTCGTTTCTATCTATCTATCTATCTATCTATATTATTTCTTTCCCTCTGTCTCTCTCGTTCCTTATGTATCTATCATTTATCTGAGTCTATTAATCCCTCTGTCGTTTTCTCTCCGTATGACTGTCTATCTATCTACTGTGTACATTCCAATTTTTTTTCTCTTTCCTCTTTTTCTGTTTATATTTTTATTACATTTATTCTTCTTTCTTGTCTCCGTCGCAGATTTCATTCACAATAACCAGTTCTCGAATTAAACTTCCTTTGACATTTTTCCAAATTCCAATTTGCATTTTATTATGCCTGCATAAAATTTCGATGAAATTTCTATAATTTTCCCATTCCTTAATTCTTATAGAATCTGTTCAAAATTCGCCCTCTTCTTAGCATAAGACATTTTCCAAGAAACTTATAATCGCGTTTTACGCTAGTGTTCATAACAAAAGCGAATAATAAAAAAAATATGATGAGAACTATATATATATATATATATATATATATATATATATATATATATATATATTCTTACTGGTTGACAACACGAAATGTGTTAAAATTAAATTTATTTCAAAATATTCTATCCAGAAATAAAACTTAAATGAATTCTTGACATTTGCGTTTTCATTAAATCTAAAACAGAAAAGCAAAACATGGAACAATTTTTTTCTTCTTCATTGCAGTGGTTTCAGATTTGTGAGGTAAACATATATTAAATTTCTCCCAGTTTTTTTTTTTCAATTGTATTCCATTAAGTTAACATTTTACTCAAAACATTTGGATCTTTAGACTATCAATAAGTCTTTCCTTGCACTCCAAAAGATATTTTGGTGATATCCATATATTAGTAAACGCTTTGATATATTTTAAGCAGTGAAAAGTATGTCTACAGTCCTTTGAATTCGGGAGACAATAATGGAAACATGGCTCGAGCCTATGTTCCGCCTTTGTGAGATAAAAGATAGTGTGATCCGAGGGTGGTCGGAGAGACAGTTTTTTTTATCAATTCTGTAGATTAAGGCAGGTAAAAAAAAATGTATCTGTCTATATTTCTGAGATGAGGTATTATGTACACTATTTACATTATATGGACTATTGTCTTCATCTTTGTCGCCATATTTAATACAAAGTTTCGGCCCTTTAGTATCTGTCTATATTTCTGAGATGAGGTATTATGTACACTATTTACATTATTCGGACTATTGTCTTCATTTTTGTCACCATATTTATTACAAAGTTTCGGCCCTTTAGTATCTGTCTATATTTCTGACATGATGTATTATGTACACTATTTACATTATTCAGACTATTGTCTTCGTTTTTTTCGCCATATTTATTACAACGTTTCCACCCTTTAGTATTTGTCTATATTTCTGAGATGAGGTATTATGTACACTATTTACATTATTCGAATTATTGTCCTCATCTTTGTCGCCATGTTTATCACAACGATTCGGCCGTTGTACGCTCCGGAATTGTTCAGGTGGTTGGAACGTCGAACTGAACCCTTTATTTCGCTCACTGAGGTTGACTGTTCTAGTTCCACGTACCATGTCTAATGGATGTCAGTTATCTCCTGTTAATTTCCCTCCGAAAGTTCTCTACTGCCTTAGCCAGGTCTTGAACTCACACTCTTTTGGGTCCTGTCACTGGATCTAACTAACGCCTCTATCCACTGTGCCATGTTTCCTTGAGATCCACCGGCAGAAACGTTGTGATAAACATGGGGACAAAGATGAGGGCAATAGTTCCAATAATGTAAGTAGTGTAATAATAATAATAATAATAATAATAATAATAATAATAAAAACAAAAACAAAACACTTGGCATCTCCTCAGACATCGGTAATCGGAGAATTCTGCTACTTGTGTTCGGAAATAAAATTGTATAAAACATTATTTGATTCTTCTCTCTCTGTCTTTGTTTGTCTCTCTCTCTCTCTCTCTCTCTCTCTCTCTCTCTCTCTACACCCACTATCCTATATTACTTTACGGTTTGTTATTTTCTATACTATTTCACTATACTGATCCCAATTCGATGGTTACTTTTAGAGCGAGTATTATCGAGCAAGTGCTCTTAGTGCGAATGCTATTCGAAGACGTCTGACGCCAGTATTGTTCAACGGCGTTGCTGTATTTTATCTGCGATTACAAACGAGCATTATGGAAGTGACAACGAGTATTCGTTGACATCACAAAATTGGCAAAGAGTGTTCGTTGACATCACAAAAGTTTCCACCTTGAACAGCCAAAAATGATGTAGTTACTGCAACAGGTGCTGTCAGAATTTGAACTCGGTAAAATTAAGACGAATTAAATCCTAATAATAATAATAATAATAATAATAATAATAATAATAATGATAATAATAATAAATAGTCCTTGATAATGCTTCATTTAATAAAGTACCACAAGTAAAGGGGGATTTTGAGAAAGAAATAGAGGAGGATGGAAGAGAAGAAGTAGACACTAAAATGTTGAGACATGATGTAAAGCGGTATGTGATTCTCAGAATAAAAAATGAAGAAAATATCTTTTGGGAGTAAAGGAGATAGAACGAAAAATATGAAAAAAATATGAAGGAGAAAGAGAGAGAATACGAAATGATAAGGAAAAAGAAAAAGAGAAAGCAAGTAAAAAAAGACTAAAAAAATAAGTCAAAGTCAAATGACTCAAAGTGAAGAGCAGAAATCGTGTTTAATAATCTACGGATGTGGGCCAAAAATAACCCATGCCTCGAAATATAAGGACAGTTTGATTCTTTCTAATCTTTTCTTAAATGAAACACAAAAACAAAAGTTATTAAAAAAAAGAAACAACGCTAGCAGTGCAAAATGAAAAAAAAAACCCAAAAAACAATGAATAATGTTACTCGACAACTGGAAAGTCAGTCACGATATAATAAAGACAATTGCTTGAAGAATACTAAAAGAAAATAACGCAATAAAAAATGTTTATGTCCGTATGGTGGATCGAAATACTAATCAGAATTGGCCAAATAAGTCAAAGACACACGCTTGCTTAGTTTTGATTGGTCAATATCCGCTAGTTAAGTTGCGAAACGAATAGTTACCACTTAAGCCGAATGTTGACACGGTCGGCTAAAATATCTTTCAAGACAAAATATAAAAAATTACCGATAATGGAAAAAAAAAGAGCAGAAAAAAAATCGTAGAAATAATCATGTATCAGACACTTTTATCCATTGGATCAGAATGAAAAGCTCAAATTGAACTTTCTATTTTTAAATGAGTTAAATAAAAACGTGGAAATAATTATCCTCAACCTCGCACCGTCCTGGGTATGACGATAAACTACATCCGAGTCCTGAGTAAACCGATAAACTACATCCGAGTCCTGGGTATGACGATAAACTACATCTGCGTCCTGGGTAAGAGGATAAACTACATCCGCGTCCTGGGTAAGAGGATAAACTACATCCGCGTCCTGGGTAAGAGGATAAACTACATCCGCGTCCTGGGTAAGAGGATAAACTACGTCCAACAGCAAAGCCTCTGCTCAGGAGGTTTTGAGGAGCGTGGAATCACCTCTTAATTGCTGTTGTTCGCAGATTCACCCTAACCCGAGCTGATAGCACCTGTTAGGGTCCCAGTTATGGGTAAATAGTTAACCCTGAAACTACGGTAAAAAACATTATAAAATATTACCAGCAATACGTTTTTGAAGAAAAAACTATTACCAGCAATACATTTTTGAAAAAAATAATATTACCAGCTATACGTTTTTGGAAAAATAATATTACGAGCTATACATTTTTTAGGAAAAAAATATTAACGCTAATAGATTTTTGAGAAAACAAAAATATTACCAGGAAAAAAAAGTTGTCGGCATTAAATGACCCATTGAGGTTGATGTGCCGTTAGACAAAACAAATCAAACAAACTAATCAACCTCGCAGTTAACAAAGATTCTTCCGTGAGCTACGCACTCAAGAAACAACGCTCGTAACCTCGATTTCATTGAATCATTTTTTTTTTCGCCGGTACGGACGTAGTTTAGTTCCATAAACTTCTATCAGGACTCAAGTTCAATCCACACTTTAAATACTTATACAAAATCCATCACTAAAGATGCTGGGGGAATGGGCAACTCTTGTATCCTTTTTTAATCGTTTCACGCCAAGCAAAACAATGAAACCACTAAGGCTGAAACAGTTACTGAATGCGGGACAATATGGGAAAAAGAAAACATTATTAAGTAGAAAAAAACATTAAAAGATCAGAAATTAATCCCCAAAAAGATAACGATTGATATTGCATTTCAATTTTTAGAAGATCAAAGTTGATTTGAAAGCAAGGATCCAGAAAAAAAACGTTCTACAAGTCAGATAAGAAACTGTTAGCATAGAACTTACGGTTACAACTAGCTTTATAATTGTAAGATGACAAGACATAGCATCCAATCTAGTAGTAGGCTTCAATTCATAAAGTCTGTGTACCTAAGAGGCAAGCTCAACAGAACAATTATCGTGAAAATATTCATAGAAAAGTCAAAGGAAAGCTACGATAACACGGTGGGAAAGTGAATGAAGCCGCGATGCCAGGTCAGGACCAATAACAATGCAGATTCGCCTTTGTATTTTATCAAGAATCTCCATATATATGGAAGCGCCAGACTAGATGAGGCAACGATATTCAATATATAAACGAATAGTAGACTTAGAAATGTGTAAGATAGATTCTGACGAGAAAAGCTATTATATCGTGAACCGAATTTCTTAGCATCTGACCTAGCAATTGATTGGATATAATCTTTCCACTTCCTGCGGAAAACCTTAGCCCGAGAATCCGCAAGGACTCACTCTCTTTGAAGTTAGCATCAGCCATGCTGGTGGAAGACAAAAATGTCCCTACTAGACTATTAAAAGGGAGCAGATTTTTTATATGACATCTATTATATTCTACGTTTACAAGAGTCAGATTAAGCCAACAATAGAATATTAATGCGATCTCGAGGCTGTTGCTGCCAAATTCATCTTTCAAACTTTGTGCCATATCGGAAGAAAATGAGTAACTATCGACACTGACATTCGAGCGTGACAGTTTTTTTCTCGATATGTTAAAAGACACTCAGAATATTTTTATGTAAAGGATTCGCATATCTTGGTTTGGGATTTTTTTTAGTCAAGGTGTGTAAATAGCGGTGTCAGGCTACTGACTGGTGTGATTATTAGGTGGCTATTGAGTGGAACTATCCAGTCGAATTAGTATGAATTATTGTGCGTCGATGATTTGAGTTTTGATTTAGGATTTACCGGCCGTTAAGCCGAGCCGCGCTACTAACAAGGTATTCACAGAAATGGTTAATTATCTTTGGTTGACTTTTACTTCTTTGTTCGTGTTAAATATTTATTTGCGGTTGTAATTAAGTACTGGTTTACCTTACACTATTTACATTATTCGGACAATATCCTCATCTTTGTCGCCATATTTATTACAACGTTTCGGCCGTTGTACGCCCCGGCCTTCTTCAGGTGGTTTGGAATGTCGAACTGAACCCTTTATTTCGTTCACTGGGGTAGACTGTTCTAGTTCCACGTGCCATCTTTTAATGGATATCAGTTATCTCCTGATAATTCCCCTCTCTAACTTCTCCACTGCCTTAGCCAGGTATTTAACTCACACTCTTTGAGTGCTGTCTCTGGACACATGACACAGTGGATAAAGGCGTTGGTTAGATCCAGTGACAGGACCCAAAGAGTGTTATCTAGCCCCCATATCCTCGTAATCCTCACTTTCTCCGGCTACCTTTTTCACACCTTATCCTCTACCATGAGTGGCTCTTCAGCCTTGTGTTTGTTAAAATTTAGTATTAAAAACAAACAAATGGACCAGTTGAATGATTTTAATTTGGTGTTGAAATATTCTAAACCCGGAGGCGGTGTAACTTAAGTGAGGTCGGCAAAAAAAATATTCAGAAGACGCACTCACTTTTAACCTAATTCCATTTCTGTTACCGACGATTTGAAATGGACCGTCTTTCCATTTCCAACGACAAACGTACAACTAAGGTAACAGATAATATTTCAACGGACTTCTCTCTCTCTCTCTCTCTCTCTCATTTTCTCTCTCTTTCTCTCTCTGTATATTAATCGTCTATCTTTTTACGCGCATTCATACGGTATTTTTAAAAAATTTAAACGCTATCATCTGATAAGAACATTCTTCTTATTCTATGTATAATGTTCCTTCATGACAATAGCGATCATGACTCTCCACTGCCTTCTATCTTGAGTGGCTCTTGGCAGTTTTTTTTTCCTTTGCTAAGGTCCCCAAATCTCCCTGTTCCGTCATCTATTCACAGAAATTCGTCAGGTGGCTACCATCTATCTTGCCCTGTAAGGATTAAATTGTCCAGACCCTCTTTCCTCATTATATGCCGAAAGGATTTCATTTGTCTTTTCCTGATTCTTTGTTGCCATTTTCTTTAAGACTTCCTTATTCCGAACTCACCCGTCTATGGAATTTTCAGCATTCTTCTGTAGAACCATATTTGTCTCTAGTTTGTGCCCCGATCCATGGGGAGATTGTTCAACATTCACTACCATATGAGAGGACGGACGGATATCACAGAGCAAGCCAGCACTTTTTTTCTACGAAAATTTTCCATTTCTCAGCTGCCAACTTTAAATTGCAACAACTTTATTTCTTTTTTTCGTATCTCAGTTGTTTTGTTTGAACCATGGATATAAAATTATCCTTATTGTTGTTTTGTACACCCGTATATGCTTCCTGCTGATTTATTTTGAAATGGTAAATATCCGAGCCGAAATTTGTTAAGGAAGTCGTGAGTTTAATTAAAACGGAGCTTCAAATAAATCTTAATATTAATACGAAGGGGCTGAATTTAACTGCAAGAAAACTGATATATCTCAAAGAAAAATCTCCGGACTTTACACTTACAGTATAATTACCTATTTATAATTGTGATCAGAGAGGAACGTTAAACATGCTTTGGGGTCTTTGTTATTAATCGTAATTTGATATTACAATTTTATGGTAATATATTTTTGTTACCCATCCTTTTTATTCTCGATTTTTGTAACTGATGAGAGAGGCCCAATAAACAGGTTTAGCAGCCTTTTTTGTGAATCATATCGTATTTTGATATTACCATTTTACGGTAATATATTTTGTTAGCCATCCATTTTGTTCTCGATATTTATAACTGATGAGAGAGGCCAAATAATCAGGTTGAGCCGTCTTTTTTGTTAATCGTATCTTATTTTGATATTACCATTTTACGGTAATATATTTTTGTTACCCACCCTTTTTGTTCTGAATTTTTTTAACTGATGAGAGAGGCCCAATAAACAGGTTTAGCAGCCTTTTTTGTTAATCGTATCGTATTTTGATATTACCATTTTACGGTAATATATTTTTTTACCCATCCTTTTTATTCTCGATTTTTATAACTGATGAGAGAAGACCAATAAACAGGTTTAGCCGTCTTTTTTGTTAATCGTATCGTATTTTGATATTACCATTTTACGGTAATATATTTTTGTTACCCATCCTTTTTTATTGAGAAGTACGATTGCAAATGTATTTCAATATTGACTGCGGTTAATCTAAGACATTCTGACAGTTTACTACTACTTACATAATTAATAACACTACTATTCAGACAAAGAAAAGTGAAATTAAACTCATTCAAAAGTAATAATGACACTGCCTAACCTAACAAAAGAGGAATAATAAATAACATTCCAGAAGCTAAGGCAATAGTACAATGGTTGTGATGAAAAACTGAAAACTACCAGAAGCAAAACAATAACTAAATAGGTGTAATGATATCTATCTATCTATCTGTCTATCGCAGTCTTTACATATCTATCTCTTTACATATAAGTCTTTCTATGTATGTATGTATCTATCTTAGTCTTTACATATCTATCTATCTATCTATCTATCTATCTATCTATCTATCTATCTATCTATCTATCTATCTATCTTAGTCTGTTCATATCTATCTATCTATCTATCTATGTTTTTACTTATCTATGTCTTTACTTATCTATCTATCTATCTCTCTCAGTCTGTTCATATCTATCTACCTATCTCTGTCTTTACTTATCTATCTATCTATCTATCTATCTATCTATCTATCTATGTATTTCATGACCTACGCTACATTTGCAACAGAAGCCTGGTATAGCCATAAAGTGTACTCCATTTTGATTTTTAAAGTGGAGTGACCAATCAAAGGCTTCCATTCCGTGGCTCATTGTTTTTAATTCTTTCTGTTTAGCTGCTACATGCGTAAAGAGTAACGCGTCCTCTACATGACAGGTTTTTTTTTTTTTTCAAAATTTCGTAGCCCAAATTTGGGTGTGCGCATGATAACATATTGATAATTACAACATTCATTCTACGTTGTTGTTTATAAATGATCCTACCTGAGAAAGAGTGCATTCATGAGTGAAATTGTTAAGTATGCTCGTTCGTTTGTCAATATACATATGTTTATAACCGTCGTGTATGTGTAAATGCCATATACAGAGATGCACCCGTGTGTGCCTCTGACATACACACGGGCACTTGCGAAGTGTCCTTGCATCAAAATATTCTTATTTCAGTAATGCTGAAATGTAACTTTCTCTTAGTTAATAACCATCAGAATTGTAATTGTATCAATTTGATAACCCGCTGATGTTATCGAAGTGAAGGGGCCGAACCCAGCGTACGGCACCTATAGAAAGTGCCTGAAAACCATATCACGGGTTGATCCAAGCCTTATGAATGAAATTGGGTATAAGTAACCCTTGGGGGCCGTCGATAGCTAAGCTAGCACGAAATCACAAGTCATCGCGACCGAGCGCTTGAGCGTGCTAGCCTTGTTCAAATTAATGACCACACTAGATAGCACACTTTCTCCCAGAAACTGTAACTAAGGTCTGCTCAGCATAGTTGCAGTATAATCCACAGGTGGGCTCTTTGGGTGTTGAATAAACACAAATGAGCCTGAGCAAGTGTCTGCAACAGAGACTGTCTGGCCGCCCTAGTAGACGGGTATCCTTGAATACGAATGGCCAGATATAGGGGTGTAAATACCAATTCGTATAAAGAGATGCATCCGCATGCTTGCCACATACACACACCTACTCGTGCACATCCGAAGTGCCTATGCATCAAAATTTTATATCATTAATGCTGAAATATGACCTTTCTCTAAGTTAAAAACGCTCAGAATTGTAAGAGATCTTTCAAAAAAAATTATATCTATAATTTATTTGTTGAATATTGATTTGTAATTTAATTAAGCTTTGCTAATTAAGGCGTCACGTTACCACATTTCTCCTTAAAAAGCAAGCAAACATTGTATAAAATAAACATGAAAGATTCCATAAAGAATTCCATTAAAATGAATTTCGCTGTGGCTTGCTTGGTTAAAAGAGATGCCTGTATTCAGTAGAGTTAGAAATTCGTGTGTATTCCCTCCCCACCCAGTCTTTTGAACAGTGGTTAGAGGTTTGTTTCCCGTGTTTCCTGTTTAGCATTGGATTTCCGGTTCCTTCTAAAATCTACTTCAGTTCTATACTTCTAACGTCTCCGTCTAAATCTCTTTTATTTAATATCCATTTACATTTTCCACTCAAAAGTAGTTAGATAGATTCGCCTATGACCCGGTTCACAATCATTCCCGGTCATTTGAACAGGGGTAGAGTTTTTATCTTTTGTGTCCCGTTTAGGACTGGGTTTCCGGTTCCTTCTAAAGTCTACTTCAACTCTAAACCCCTAACGTCTTCGCCTAAATTTTATTTGCTATTTCTTTCCACAGAAGAAGTAGATAGCTTCACTTTTCATCTGCTTCATTCCGGTCTTTTGATTGAGGCTTATCCTTTGCTTCCTGTTTAGCATCGAGTTTCCGGTTCCTTCTAAAGTTTACCTCAAGCATATAATTTATGTCTCCGCTGAAACTCCGCCTAATTTTTATTCAATATTCTTTAAATTATTTTTCTCTCTGTAGCAGTAGATAGTTTCACCTTAGAAGAGGCTTATCCTTTGTTTCCTGTTTAGGATTGGGTATCCGCTTCCTTCTAAAGTCTACTCAACTCGATACATCTAACGTCTCCACCTAAAATCTCAGCACTTCTATTTACATTTTTTCTCTCAATAGGAGTAGATAGCTTCACAATCCACCTCTATCTTTTGAACGGGAGTAGAGTTTTATCTTTTGTTTCCTGTTTAGGACTGGGTATCCGATTCCTCCTAAAGTCTTTTCAGTCTCTTTCACTCTCTGTTGCCCTTTATGTAAAAATACTTAAAACAATTATATTGCAGTTTATATATTCGATATCTGGTGCTGGGAAACTTTGCTAAATCGTTATAAACAATTAGAAACGTATGTTTCATGCGATGCCAGGATAAAGCTAACAAAAAGTTCTCTATGGTACAAACAGTATTATGTTTTTGATAATTATCAGAAAGGCCGAATTAGTTGAATTTACACACACACACATATATATATAATTATGTATTAGTATTAA
>CAHIKZ030000949.1:912500-917500 GCA_903632075.3 Acanthosepion pharaonis
AATATATTGGAATGCATTGGGACTATATATATATATATATACATGAATTATTCACACAAAAACTAATGCAAAGGTTAATGATTTAAATGGCGAGACATCCATCATCGCAAACAATTCAATATTTTTCAGAGAAAAAACAAGAACAACATCTATTCTATACCTGAAGATGTCTGTAGGGACAGACGAAAGCTTGTAGTAAAAATAAGAACTAATACGGCAGAAATTTATATAAATAAGGATCATTTCATTCATAACGGATACGGAGGTTTTTGTATATTATTTGAATTGTTTGCGATGATGGATGTCTCGCCATTTAAATCATTAACCTTTGCATTAGTTTTTGTGTGAATAATTCATGTATTTTAAATTGATTGCACGTTTATCGTAATTTAAATAACTGATCCAAATGCGACTTTTGGATAATAAATTGCGATATTACTGTAATTATTGAACAATATATTTCATGCCACTTTGACAGAAAAAATTTACCAGTAAAAAATTCGTTCATCACCATATATGAACGCACAACCTTTAAAAATTTAAAATCAAACTCAGCGTTGCTTTTGCGCGCTCAAAAACAATAACTCATTTTCAATAGCATTTTCGGATACAACAATACATATATTTTCGTTGTCCTCTTATTACTAAGAGAAAAAACAAGAACAACATCTATTCTATACCTGAAGATGTCTGTAGGAACAGACGAAAGCTTGTAGTAAAAAATAAGAACTAATGCGGCAGAAATTTATATAAACAAGGATCATTTCATTCATAACGGATACGGAGGTTTTTGTATATTATTTGAATTGTTTGCGATGATGGATGTCTCGCCATTTAAATCATTAACCTTTGCATTAGTTTTGTGTGAATAATTCATGTATTTTGTAAATTGATTGCACGTTTATCGTAAATATATATATATATATATATATATATATATATATATATATATATAGTGCTTTGGGGCAGCTGATCCTTATTTAAACATATCTTGTTAGATATAACAGACAATGACTGTCTAGTATGTCTGATCAAGCTCCGTTGTAATGTTCGTATGTCTACTTTAATTTCGGGCGATAATAAAGACCAAAATTATCCAACATTGGATATATTTTATTAAGTTGGTCCATGATCTAAGCTTCTGACTCACATGAGCCATCTTCAGACTGGTTATATTGGAAAGTAGTGTGCAATTAATTTGTTAAAGTTTTAATTACCTCCCAAGTAAATATTGTATTAAATGATTTATACAAAATTTATATCAAATGATTTTATGCAAATTCGTCATTCTTTCTTTTTCTGTGCCATGTTATTTCAGGCGATCATGGCTCTCCACCTTTTTCTATCCCTTGCAGTTCTCAAATAGTTCCTTCTTTCTCTGCTTCCTTCTCCAGACCACGTTCTGTCTCCCATTTGATTAAGTCCACCAGATATGTCACGCGTTGTTTTTCCTTGTGTTTTTCCTTGTGTTTCTTTTCCTTCCATCTATTCGACTCGTACCATATTCTCCAGGCCTCTTTTCTCATTATGTGTCTCAGAAATTTCTGATGCCTCTTCCTAACAACGAAATAATAGAATCTTTGGATGTACCAAATATCTTTACTAATGTCTCCGTCTATGAAACTATTTACATCACTATCCGTGATGTACACAATCACACTTCTCTCCCACCCATCAATAATAAACCCCTATTATTTAAAAAAAAAATATTAGCACGTACATTTTCATGACCTCCTAATATTTATACTCAGATAGACGGTATTCGATGGGATCTCCTTTAGGCCCCCTTTTTTAACTACTATATGGCACCTTTAGAAAATACAATGCTTAATGACATTAATAACTCCTCTCAATATGTAAGATACATAAATGTCATTTTCGTTTTAGCTAAATATTTTGATCAGATTTCACAGCATAAACACAAATTTGAAAGTCATTCCTTCCACAAATTTGCATTATAACTTAATATTAATAATAAGATTCCATTTCTTGATCCATTTCTTGATTCCAGCACATAAATTTACTACTTCTCTGTATAGGAAACCCACAAGCATTAACTCGTGTCTTCTTAATTATAATAGTGAATGCCTCCAACGATATAAGTTAGTCGTCATAAAAAAAAAATACTTAATCCAACCTATGCAAATGATATCTTCTTCCAAAATCATATTCTATAAAGAATTAACATTAAACAAACATTTGTTAATAATGGATTTCCAATTCCGTCATTGATCAACAATTTAAAATGTATCTCAGTAGACTTAATAATACCTCTAACAAAATGGATAATAATAATAATAATAATAGTGTACGTCAAAATAAGCATAATATACTATTGTATTTAAATGCATAATAATTACAAACATGATGAAACGACACTCAAAAACATGACAGTCAGAAATATTAAACCCATTAATAATAATAAACAAGTTAAGCTCATCTTATATTATAAAAAATTAGACTCTGCAACCACATAGCTTAAACCCCTACAAAAATTAATGTTGTGTATCAATTTACATGTCCATTCAGAGATTGTATCTCTGATACTAATAATAAACCCACTGCATATATTGGTTTTATTACAACCACGCTCTCCCGTAGACTTACCTGTCACTGTTTTGATCTTTGTTCCATTAAACAACATTTCTTAGAAAAAAAAATATATCCATGTACATAATATAAGACGGGTATTAGTTGATAACACAGTAATCTTCACAGATACACACAATAAAAAAGAACCTTCAGATATTGGAGGCCATCTACATTAAAACAAAGGAACCCATATTGAACAAAATTACTTTTCAACCTAGTCATAACATATTACATTGAATCCAGACATATGTTGCTAATATTTCGACTTCTCGCGTAGTATGACGTCTGTTATGGTGAAACACACCTATTCTATAGTTAATAGACTCTTCCACCTAATATAAGTAGGAGTAGTAAGAGAAACGAAGCTCAGTCGATGTCGGACGACTGGCTGAACGGTTGAACTCTCTGCCTTCGTGCGGTGAGGAACCCGAACGAGGCTACGCCGAAGGGCGGAGTCTCGTTCGGGGAGGTAAACCGGCCCTGAGCCCGTTTATACGGGTTCAATGGGCATATTTTGGGGCCGAGCCCACGGGCTCGGAGATCCCACGTTAAACCGGCCTTGTGCCACATGATACCCTCGTGGGGGGTGGTGACTAAATACTAGTCGATGTCGGACGACAGTTAGTCGAATACGAAAGTAGTCAGCGACCACAACAAGATTACTCTGCGTAATATCTATTATATCAAGTTCTTAATGTTTTGTACATCGAACTATTTAGGACCGATTTAGTACAAATACAAGCCTCCACTGCGAAATAACTCCACAACAACGTCATAGAAGTGGATCTAGAACTTACGACCTGGGTCTGCTATTCCACGACCGTCTTCGTCGCAGAGTAGTCTTTTATGTCAACACAACAAAATATTATATTTGGTGGTGAATATCTTTGTTTAAATCTCCGTATAACCACTCTGAAGATGGCTCATGTGAGCCGAAAGCTTAGATCAAGGACCAGCTTAATAAAAATATGTACAAATGTTTGACAATTTTTGTCATTATTTTCACAAGAAATTAAAGCAAACATACGAATTTTAGAACGGCTCATGATCAGACATAACAGACATTCATTATCTGTTATATTTAAAATTAATACTTAAAAGTATTAATTCTAAATTATACTTAAAAGGATTAATTTTAAATTATTACTCCTCTTCTATAATATTTTAAACTAAACACTAATTTTTTCTTTCTTTTTTCATTCTTCTTTCTTGCAAAGTCGTTTATAGGTTACATTTATATTAGTGACCATTTTCAACCGTCACGTTCATTTATTCCTGACTCCACCACATCAACTTTACGTCCCTTACTCTCCTCTATTATAGGCAAACTCATACTTCTTTTCCTTCTTTTCTTTGCTTTCTTTTTTCTTTTTTACTTCTTTCCTCCCATTTCCTTTCAAATTTCCTGTGAAGAAATATGCTATTTTATTCATTTTAGTAAATGTATTTGCCTAAAATTACTTTCCCACAGACGAAATGATCATCTGTACGGAGTAAATTGTTTGAATCTCATTAATTGTAATAATATTTGTATATGCTCTATAACAAAGATTAAAATTTCTGAACTTGGAATTGTTTTCGCCACCATTCTTTCTCCTGTTGTTCTTAATTTTTATTGAAAGCATGCCTCCCAAGCCCAATATTTGGTGAGGGCGGTGGATTGGCCGTTGATCCCCCCCCCACCGGGTCGATGCTTGGACTTAAGGTAAGCTGTACATTCACTTGTTATCATGAGGAAGAAAGCGGACGAACACTCGCTGCCACGTATGTTGGGGCATTTATTATGACATGGCAATAAATCCGGATAACCCTATTTTCTTCGATTTCTTTTTAGAATGGACAATGGGACTTATACTAAGTTAAAACTTAAAACTTAATGTTGCGAAAGGGTAAATGCAAGTGTCTTTGGTAATGACCTACCCCCCTCATCGTTACCTCTGTTTTTGTTGTTGTATGTGTTTTATGTTATAGGAGTAGGTAGGCTTTCCTACCGCCCGGTCCACACTCCTCCCCCTTCTCTTGGACATGAGTAGAGGCTTACGCCTTGTTTCTTGTTTAGGAAGGGGTTTCCGGTACTCTCTCTCTCTCTCTCTCACTGGCCTCTGTATCTCCAGTTGCGTTGATCTATCCACTACTCTTCTCCTCATCCTTTCTTATATCACTCCTATCTGACCTTGCTCCAAATTTTCTGTAACCCCTTGCGTCCTAGTGGCTTTCCGCCTTGCTTGGGGTGAAACGCTTAAAAAAAAAAAAAAAAACTAAAAAAATTATATTGAGCTCTCTTTGTGGATCAGTTTTAAGATTTTATATTAATAGGATTCACTTGTATTACTTACCCACGGATTTTTTTACCTGTTTTGGATATATATATATTATGACATTTTTATGTTTATACATTCTTTTTATAG
>CAHIKZ030000949.1:925000-931969 GCA_903632075.3 Acanthosepion pharaonis
ATATTATTTTAGACTCCAAAATTCGCTTGAGGATGAAATGGAACTAATGTCTTTAATTTAATTACAAAATTAAATTCGTAGCTTATAGCTTCCATTTTTGAAACATGGTTAGAACTGTGAGAAAAAAAAATATTTTATTTAAAAATTTAAATCAATATATATATATATATATATATATATATATATATATATATATATATATAAACACACAATAGAGGAAACAAATATTCGTACACATACAAATTTTTAATTTATTGCATTTCTAACTAATGAATAAACATACTTTGCATAATTAATTGTAGACCGATGCATAATAACTAAATATGTATAGAAAACAGAAAAAAGGATTTAATAGAGATAAATCCCGTTTATCCATTTTAATGGATGAAAAAAAGTATTCGTATAATATAAAAAAGAATACATAATCTTCATTTAATACTTTGTAGAATAGCCATTATTCACATCTACAGCAACCAATCTCTTCTTGTAGTTGTTGATTAATGATTTGCAAATTTTACTTGATATTTCGTTCCATTCTTCTTCGTATATAGTCTCCAGATCCGGGGATGTTTGTTGGTGTTCTCGATTGGATTCGGATTTTTAAATAACGCCACATATTCTCGATTGGGTTGAAATCTGAGGACTGACTTGGATATTTCAGGAAATTTACATTATTATCAGCAAGACATTTCTTCGTAGATTTTGCAGTGTGCTGAGGATCATTATCTTGTTGGAAGATCCAATCAGGAGGAAGTTCAAGATTTTCAACCGAAATCATTAAATTTGCTTCCAAATTATTTTGATACGCAGCGACATTCATTCTACCATCTATTTCTGTAATGTTGCCAGTACCCTTTGCAGATAAACGTCCGCAACCATGATACTGGCACCTCAAAATTTCATTGTTTGAACTGTGTTCGTTTGTTTGAAGGCATCGCCATCTTTCCTCCATGCATGATTTCTATAGCATTTCAAGTTCAAGTTGGGAATAATCAAATTCAACTTGGTACTAAACAATTTCAAGTTGAGCTTATAAATTTCAAATTGAGACTAAACAATTTCAAGCTGGTACTAAATAATTTTCAAATTGATACTAAACAATTGCAAGTTGGACTAAATAATTTCAATTTGTTACTTAATTGGTGCTGAACACAAGGAATTTATTGAAGAGTGTGTAGAAGAGAATCCACGAATAACGTTGAAGTAGCTGGCAGCTTTGATTCAATATGATTGTGTGTTCCGAATGTGTTCGACAAGATTTCAACTGAAAATTATTCACACTTAAAATGGACGGAGAATGCGAATAGAGATATCAGCAAAAACAAACGTCGACATTATGTCCAAGGCTTTTATGATTCCAGGCCCACAATATCCCAATTGTTTACGTTGATGAAATAAATTTTACTTGGTATATTTCTCGTACAGGAAGGGCGATCAAGCAAGGGTAATCGCTGCACTGTAGTCGCCCCCGGGACTCGCTTGGCAAATATTCACGTAATTGGAGGTGTTCAGTAGACTCGGATTAATCTATCATGAAATCCGTCGAGGATCATGCAAAAAAGAACAAGCTGAAGAGTTTGTGAGACATTGTTTACAATGGGCCCACGCCCAGTCAGCTGTACTGTTGGTGGCTGACAATGTCACTTGCCATGCTTCGTATTTCTGGAAGCTGAGTTTGCCCATCATCACTTCTTACGCCTCGGGCCATATAGTCCGATAATGAATCCGATAGAAGGAGCATAGTCAATTCTTAGGGTTGGTGTAAAATCCTTGGTAGCTTTGAAGCTTCCTCGAGTTCTTGCAGGCGAAGGACGAGGAAATGCAACAGAAATTGAATTAAGCAGTGCACAACTTGAGCTCGTGATTGTTACTAATATAACCCTACGTAAATGCACTGCTCTGCTGGCACATATTCAGCGATTTATACATCCAGTCTTTGATCTTGAGGAGATGAATTTTTCACATTCACGATTACATTGATATTCCATAATTCATGAATGAGTGACAATAAATCTTTGGTTTTCAACATTTTTGAGTTTTTTATGCCTTGTAATGAACGAACTAATGGTAGTAAATGGAATATTCAGGTTGTGTGAGATTTCCTTGTAACTTTTGCCTTCTTTCCAGAACTTAACAATGAGTTCTTTTTGCGAATTTGTCAATTTTTTACTTCTTTCCATGATGAAAATCTTCATGCACAAATTTCAATTACAGGTTGTTCTGTTTGTATTTTTTAGACTAGAAATAACTACTGTTAACATTATTGGAACACTTTTGAATAATATAGAGTATTTAAACAATTTAAAAAGTATTAAAATTTGAAATTTGCATTGTACGGATACTTTTTTCAACCATTAAAATGGATAAATGGGATTTATTTTCGTTAAATGTTTTTTTTGAACATATAGTTAATATGCATCTGTGTAAGGTCGATTATATGAAAAGTATGTTTATCCATTAGTTGGAAATACAATAAATAAAAAATGTGTAGGTGTACGGATATTTGCTCCCCCAACTTTTTGTATATATATATATATATATATATATATATATATATATATATATATATATATATAGGGTGAATTGATAAGACTAAAATTAATGTAATTGATAGTTATGGTTATTTAATTTTGGTAAATGCGCATGAAAAGCGCCCTGTTATAATTATAAACACGTATGAACACGCTCCGTTATAATTAATTTAAAAACTAACTGTTAAAGCTATTATTTTTTTTTTCTAATGGAGGTTATTTAATTTATATAATTGTAATTTCTTTATAATTACAATTTAAGTATTTTAGAAATATTGCTACTATAGATCCCTGAAGATGATCATCAATGAGATTTAAAGTACTTGAGGAAATAAAAGAAATGAAAAAAAAAAAAAAACTACGGCGCCTTCCTTAATAAATTTAATATTAAGAAGTTGATCAGAGAATGCAAGAGGATTAAAATAAAATAGACAGACATAATATGTCCAGGCTATTTATCCCTTTTTTTTGTCTCAACCAGGAGTGTCTATGTTTCACGCCCAGAGAGGAGGATGGATACAACCAGCGATTTGTAGAGCTTGAACTTGGTATGGAAGCTGATATGGTCTTGTATATCCTTTCCAGTATGCGCATCGATGCTGTGGCCTTGGAGATCCGTGAACCATTTTCGTTTGATTTTATCATTAATTTTGGTCAGCCCTTGAGTTGGTCAAATGGCCTCTTTTAAGTTGTTTTTTTTAAGATAGAGGCTGGGGAGATTCAGAATTACTTCTTGGTCATTTTGACAGTTTTACTGGTTGCTGGGAAGGAGATGTTTGTATGTGTTAAGTTTATGTTATCTTTTAGGGATTTGGGAGTGTGTATGGTGTGTGTAAGTGTATATATTTTTATAGGTGTGTGTATAAGTGTGTGACCTCAACACCTCTACAAGCACATCTGTCTTGTGTGGGTGAGAAATGTGGGTAGGGCTTGATTCATGGGGTTATGTGTTAATTCTATCTATGTGGTTAAATTTGTTGTTAAGCCTGTCTGGACGAAGTGTTTTGAGGAGCAAAATCCATTGTTTTCATGTTCCTCTAGATGTTTTCTAGTGTTATCTTTTCGGTCTATTTCTATTTTTTCAATTATAGTGAATTTGGCATGGCTTTTAAAATCATGTTTTTCTAGACGGAAATTTTGTTCTAGAGGTTATAATCTTTCGTGGGAAACCGATTTTATCAGATTACGATAATTATTAATTCTGTAGTGAAAGGGCAATTCAAATTTTCCCACACATTGTTTTTGGCGTAGTGTGCATTCTGATAGGTAAATTCTGTTATGATGCTACAGTCCCAGTCTCTATCTTAAAATCAACTTCAAAGAGGCCGTTTGACCAACACAAGAACTGGCCAAAATTAACGATAAAAAAGAAACGAAAACTACAGATCAAGTTCATTTTCTCCTATATATATATATATATATATATATATATATATATATATATCACATAGTCAAAGATGATGAAGACCAACATTTGGTTAAGGCGGGTCAGTCAGTTATTTGCCATGCGTGATACACGCTTAGGCGATCATATATCTTTCGATACATGACTGAAGAGGCAGATCTTTACTCGCAGTAGGTTGCTATTTCTTTCCGCGGTAGACCAGTTGCCATCCAAGGCTATAGAACTCATTCTGTCCAGCTATTTGCTCATAGCTGAGTGTGGAAGATGAAGATTCACACCTTTCCAAAATATATTAGCACGTAAGTGAATGTAATGGATTCGAATGGAATTCGAACTCGGCTCTCCGATTCCTCAATCTGCGGGGTACCTGACCGAAATGTTGTATCTATAGTAACGTCTATAAAAATAAATGATGTGAACAATAGGTCCAAAAAGATATACAAACAGATATATATATGATGAGAGAGAGAGAGAGAGAGAGAGAGAGAGAGAGAGAGACAGAGACAGACATGAACGCACCGGGAGAAATAGATGCATATGGACTACCTGATATGAATAGAAAAGATAAAACCATTACATCTGGAGAGACACGGATCGATGAATAAAGCCGGTAAAAAGAATCTGAGACGGAAAAATTAGACTTCACTTCACAAATAATAAAAGAAAATAATACTGAGCTGTTACGTGACATCTGTACTTCTTTAAGGCAGCGAATTTTGGACAATTTCCTCAAAGATGAAGAAGACACTGAAGGCGACAGAGATGTGGTTCTACAGAAGGATAACATTGACCGAACTTGTGACAGCGACGAGGTCGTAGAGAGGTTGCAAACAAAGAGGAGGCTTATACTTAACATCAGGAAGAGGCTTCTGACGTTTCTGGGAGTCATTATTAGGGAGGAGGGTTTGGAGAATCAGATACTCACGTGTCGAATAGATGGAAAGAGAGACAAGGGAAAACATCGCGTGACATACCTGGCGGACTTAAGCTAGTGGATAACAGAACGTGATATGTGGGAAATGGCAGAGGAAAGGAACTTGTTGAGAGCTACAAGAGATAGAGAGAAGTGGTGAGCCATGATCGCCTACGTACTGAAAGGACATGACACATAAAAAAAGAAGGATGTGCCAATCAATCAACATATGTATGAGTTGTAGTTTTGAATAGTGGCTCGGATTGAGGAATCGGAGTGCCGAGTTCGAATTCCAGTCAAATCCATTACATTCACTTACATGCTAATACCCTTGGGAAAGGTATGAATCCTCGTCTTCTCCCCCAGCTTTGGGTAAATAATAGGACAAACCGGGTTCTGTAGCTTTGGATGACAACTGGTCTACCGCAGAAAGAAATGGCAACCTGCGGGAAAAAATTCTGCCTCGTCAGTCATGTATCGTAAGATACATGGTCGCCTAAGGGTGTATCACGCATAGCACATAACAGACTGACTGTTATCTATATTATATTAAATGCCTGTGATTGCATGCACCCGTCCGGCTCATAATGATTTACGAGTTGTTTATACAGTAAGTATTTTTATTTTAACTTTATTCAAACAGGCATATTTTTGATTAAACTATTTTAAAGTTAAAGGCAGACTGAAAGAGATCCTGATTTACCGTTTTGTCCATTTTTTGTAGAGTAATTATTTATATTTCAGTTTTCTTTAAACAAAAATATTTTAAATATTTAAAAATTATTTTTTGGCTTATCAGAAAAAAATTTTAAGTTAATGTGATTTAAAGTTCAAGTTTATCCCGGAAGTTTTATTGCTATTAAATGCTGTAAACAATCAGTTAAACGTTAAACATGAACTTGTAAAACCAATGATGACACGAACGAATTGAAATATTTAAATGAATCATCGACTTCAATGTTTTATAATGCGTATCTTTTAATGCACATTAGCTGTAGACATCGAGGGATTCCTATATATATATATATATATATATATATATATATATATATATATATATATATATATATATGTGTGTGTGTGTGTGTGTGTGTGTGTGTGTAGCTTTATTTTTAAAAAAATGAGCAGAAAATTTTATAAATACATATCGTAAGAAAATGAAATCACATTCCTAGATAGGAAAAGTTTAAAAACTTTTTTCATTCTTTTTTAAATGCTTCTTGTTACTTTTTTTCAGATTTTATAAATTTGCATTTAAAATCATATCCCATACGATTATTTTCTGTTGGGTTATATTTACGAAAGAGAAAACTTTCAGAGAAAGAAGCTTTCTTCAAACAGACAATTCTTCTAATAAATTTTTTAAGTTAAAGGTAGACACAAAAAGATCCCACTTTGTTGTTTCATCTAGTTGTTTGTAGAGTAATTATTTATATTTCTGCTTTCTTTAAATAAGCAGTATTTAAAATATCTAAAATAACTTTTAATTTAATCTGATTTAAAAATAAAAAGTGAAAAGATTTAAACATACGAGTTGTTTATACAGTAAGTATTTTTTTTATTTTAACTTTTTTCAAACAGACAATTTTTTTTAATTAGAATATTTTTTAAGTTAAAGACAAACACAAAGAGATCCCGCTTTGCTGTTTCGTCCAGTTGTTTGTAGAGTAATTATTTATATTTCACCTTTCTTTAAACAAACGATATTTTAAATATTTTCAAATTTGTTTTTGCATATTTAAAAAAAATTAAAATCAAAATTTAACCCGGAAGTTTTATTCTTATTAAATGCTGTAAACAATCAGTAAAATATTAAACATGGACTTGTAAACCAAACCAATGATGGCACGAAAGAATTGAAATATTTAACTGAATCATGAAATAATTAACTTTCATTTTGAATGAAATGTTAAAATCAACTTCAGTGTTTTATAACCTGAATCATCAGTAACCCAATGGTTAGTCTAGTTTAAGATAAAATTACGAACATAGATAGATACAGCACATCACAGTTTTTTTTTTTTTTTTTTTTTCAGACAAGCAATATGGTTCATTTTTTTTCCAGGTCAGAACTGATGTACTAAGGAGAATTGCGGAAAGATTCTACCAGGATCGAGATA
>CAHIKZ030000950.1:12500-55000 GCA_903632075.3 Acanthosepion pharaonis
TTTGATATGAGGTATTATGATTACTTGCATTATTTACATTATTCGGACTGTTATCCTTAACTTCATTGACATATTCACAGCGTTTCGGCTTTTGCACGCTTCAGCCTTCTTCAATATCTGTCTATATCTATGAGATGAGGTATTATGATTACTTGCATTATTTACATTATTCAGACTGTTATCATCAACTTCATTGCCATATTCACAACGTTTCGGCCTTTGTACGCTTCGGCCTTCTTCAATATCTGTCTATATCTCTGAGATGAGGTATTATGATTTATTCGGACTGTTATCCTCAACTTCACTGCCATATTCACAACGTTTCGGCCTTTGTATGCTTCGGCCTTCTTTAATATCTGTCTTTATCTCTGAGATGAGGTATTATGATTTATTCGGACTGTTATCCTCAACTTCACTGCCATATTCACAACGTTTCGGCCTTTGTATGCTTCGGCCTTCTTTAATATCTGTCTTTATCTCTGAGATGAGGTATTATGATTTATTCGGACTGTTATCCTCAACTTCACTGCCATATTCACAACGTTTCGGCCTTTGTATGCTTCGGCCTTCTTTAATATCTGTCTTTATCTCTGAGATGAGGTATTATGATTACTTGCATTATTTACATTATTCGGACTGTTATCCTCAACTTCTCTGCCATATTCACAACGTTTCGGCCTTTGTACGCTTCGGCCTTCTTTAATATCTGTCTTTATCTCTGAGATGAGGTATTATGATTTATTCGGACTGTTATCCTCAACTTCACTGCCATATTCACAACGTTTCGGCCTTTGTATGCTTCGGCCTTCTTTAATATCTGTCTTTATCTCTGAGATGAGGTATTATGATTTATTCGGACTGTTATCCTCAACTTCACTGCCATATTCACAACGTTTCGGCCTTTGTATGCTTCGGCCTTCTTTAATATCTGTCTTTATCTCTGAGATGAGGTATTATGATTACTTGCATTATTTACATTATTCGGACTGTTATCCTCAACTTCACTGCCATATTCACAACGTTTCGGCCTTTGTACGCTTCGGCCTTCTTTAATATCTGTCTTTATCTCTGAGATGAGGTATTATGATTTATTCGGACTGTTATCCTCAACTTCACTGCCATATTCACAACGTTTCGGCCTTTGTATGCTTCGGCCTTCTTTAATATCTGTCTTTATCTCTGAGATGAGGTATTATGATTACTTGCATTATTTACATTATTCGGACTATTATCCTCAACTTCATCGACATATTCATAACGTTTCGGCCTTTGTACGCTTCGGCCTTCTTTAATATCTCTGAGATGAGGTATTATTATTACTTGCATTATTTACATTATTCGGGCTGTTATCCTCATCTTCATTGCCATATTCACAACGTAGCTTCTACTGATACTTTTCTAGTTGTCTCCATATTTTTGAGATATCGGGTCCGTATCGATTCTTCAATATCTGTCTATATCTCTGAGATGAGGTATTATGATTACTTGCATTATTTACATTATTCGGACTGTTATCCTCATCTTCATTACCATATTCACAACGTAGCTTCTACTGATACTTTTCTAGTTGTCTCCATATTTTTGGGATATCGGGTCCGTATCGATTCTTCAATATCTGTCTATATCTCTGAGATGAGGTATTATGATTACTTACATTATTTACATTATTCGGACTGTTATCCTCATCTTCATTGCCATATTCACAACGTAGCTTCCACTGATAGTTTTTCTAGTTGTCTCCATATTTTTGGTATATCGGGTCTGTACAGATTCTTCAATATCTGTTTATATTTCTGACATGAGGTATTATGATTACTTACATTATTTACATTATTTGCATGGTTATCCTCATCTTCATTGCCATTATCACTTAAAGTTTGGATATTCGAGGCGAACTCGGGGCAGATTGTTCTAGTTCCACGTGTCATGTCTCGTGCTTCTTACTGATGTCTCTATTTTTTTTTCCTTTAACTCCTCTCTCCATTTTTTAAATTTTTTTTTTTATCTCAACTCAACACCGACGTGAATATTGAACTCACAGATCGTTTAGTATCGTTACTGGATCTAACCAACGTCTTTTCCCACTAGTCTTTGTGTTCTTGAGTTATGAATATACCACATATATTAGCATATTAATTATGCGTATGACTTTTTGCGATTTATAAACCTAATGTCTCAGCATCCATTGTTTAACAGTGATCAACGTTTGCTATTATTCATTTTTTTTACGATAGCTCATATTGCAATTTTTATTTATTTATTTTTTTATTTTATTTTATTTATTTTTTTTTGTTATTCATTGATTTTCTCTCTACCACTCCTTAAAACTGGTTCCCATATTGTATTCATTTCTATCCTTGGTCGGCTCAGGAGATTTTTGAGGCCTATCATATGTGCTGATTCTTTAAGTTTTCGTATTTTCCATTGATGCTCTATGTTTGTTATATCAACCTCATCCAACAGGAGGCAGTATTCTCCCATTTCCTTCCATATGTAATCAGCTACGCCTGATTTTTCTATTTTTCCTTGTTTTACCGCTTTACGATGTTCTAGAAGTGTTACCTTAAGGGGGTGGCCTGTTTCTCCTTACCACAGCTGCACGGTGAATATGGCAATGAAGATGAGGGTAACAGTCCTAAAAATGTAAATAATGCCAGCTAATAATTATAATAAAAACATAATTAATGAATAATACATTATACACTAAATAAGCAATAATGAATAATGAGTTCAATGCTAATATGCAACACTAATAATGCAGTGCTGTTCGATAAAAGGGACTCACCTGATTTTTTTTTACTAAATGTTCTCTTCTCCGATGAAACGAAAGTTGACCTAAATTCAAAGGATAAGCGATCTAAAATCCGAAGAAGAAGCTTTGAAAGCTCTTTAAATTTAGCAGTAAGTACTGTCAAGCATCCGTTCAGTATAATGTTCTGGTGATGCTTTTCTTTTCATGGAACTGGTTTCTTAAAACCTATTGAAAAGACCCTCATGAGCGAGCAGTACGAGAGAATTTTACAGTCTTGTCTGCTCCCTTCTGTTGAAAGGGTGCAAATCGACCCGATCAAGCTCATTTTTATGCAGAATAATGCTCCCTGTCACAAATCAAAATTGATGAAGGAATAATTTGATGAGAAGCAGGTGAGTGTTATAACATGGCCGCCCCAATCTCCTGACCTCAACCCCATAGAAAACTTATGGAGCATTATAAAGTACAGGTTCTCGAGAAAGCAGTTGAGCGACAAAGAGGATTTGATTGTGAATTTCATACCCGAATGGAATCCAATGCTTGGGGATGAGATTTGCCAGAACTTAATCAAGTCAATGCCAAAAAAAGGATTGAAAAGGTTATTCAAAATAAAGGAGGACCCATAGATTATTAAATATTTCGAACTATATTAACTATTATACATAAATTATACCTCTATTATTCTTTATTTAAAGCTGTTCCTATTGATTACTAGTTGCAGAAAATAAGTGAGTCATTTATTTTGCATAGAGTTTTTCTCTAAATCTCATTTATATCCAAAATTGTTATTATCAATAAATGATATTAATTATTCTCCTCAGCGCAAGAAACTTACCACCATTAGTAATCTTTTAAGTAAAATTTGAATAGCGCCTTTAACCACAGATTTTTCTCAACTCAGATTGAGGACAAAAAAAAAACGACGAGCATATTTATGGATGACCTGAAGTTAAATATAAAAGGTCTGTCTGAAAAGTAAAGCGACCGGGTGAGCTGCGTGAGCCCTGGGTGAAAGAGGTATAAGCAGATTGAGTTATCTTTGAACATGATATCATGGATATATATAACTGTAATCTTAGCTTTCTCCAAACATTGCATTTTTTTTACGTGCTTTTGTGGCAGGACAAATCGTGACAGTTTGAACACGACAATACAGTTACTGACTGATAAGAACCTTGCCGTACTGCATCAATCTATTTATTCACCCGATCTTGACTTTCTTTCTTTTCTTGAAGCTCACGGGTTTTATTCAGGGGACTAATTTCTAAAGCGTGGACACCGTCAAGATGGCCGAAAGGACGAATCTGAGCGGGGGCATCTAAGAAGAACCTTATCAGCAGTGCATAGAAACGTGATAGAGAGGGAAGGAAAAGTGAATTAGACTCGCGGGGAGATTACTTTGAAGGTGAAACCATGTCACTTGTTCTTTCGAATTGAATTTTTTTTTTTCGTATTTTTATTATTTTTCTGACCGAACTCGTATTTAATAACTGGAACTTCTCCTCTGGCATACATAGGAGACGACTTTTCTTCGTATGGACACACAATAAATCAACAACTTTTACAGGATCATAAAATACGCAATAGTATACTCAACCACTTCCATTTCGAGATGAACGGGTAAGTCTAAACAACAACCATATCTCCACATAACTACGCACTAAACCAAGAGATGGTCATTGCTACCTATATTTTAACCGCTGCTACCCTACAAATAAAAAAAAATAATAGTCTCTATCCAGTTTTTACGCTTACAACTTATATTTTCTAACCCTGGTAAAAAAAAATCTTCTACTGTTAAATAAGAGTCTAGCAGACTATTATTTTTAGAGGAAGGGTTGAGCTTCGGGTTCAGATGTAAGGAAGTCGATCTTGATTGGCTGAGCTAGCGTGGGAATGATAGATAGCGAAATTTTTTTTTCAGCGAGTTGTTTCTTGACGGTCAAGTGATATAGACGTGTCCTGTTTCGTGCCCGAAACGGCTCCGCAGTGAGGGGATGGCAACCTCCAATGGACTGTTAGTAAGTGGCGGCATTAATAAAAATGGATAAGTTGAAATTTTCTGTGTGCTTGTCCTTTCATCACCCAGAACATTTAGCGATCTCCGACCGGGAGAAAAAAGAGAGAGAATGCAACATTCTACCGAATTGGCCCCGTAGACAAGAACCTCCCGTCAATACTACTCAATATCTTCAGTATCTGTCTATATTTCTGAGATGAGGTATTATGTACACAATTTACATTATTAGGACTATTCTTCTCACCTTTGTAGACATATTTATTACAACGTTTCGGCATTTCAGTATATGTCTATATTCCTGAAATGAGCTATTATCTACACAATTTACATTATTCGGACTATTGTCCTCTTATTTATCGCCATATTTATTACAACGTTTCGGCCCATCAGTATATTCTATATTTCTGAGATGAGATATTATGTACACTATTTACATTATTCGGACTATCGTCCTCATCTTTGTCGCCATATTTAGCACGACATTTCTCTACAATTGTTGCTAGTAAAACAAAACAGAAGAATCAAACTTTTTAATCATTATTTAGATTATTCAGACTATTGTCCTCATGTTTGTCGCCATATTTATTACAAAGTTTCGGCTATTGTACGCTCCGGCCTTCTTCAGGTGGTTGGAATGTCGAACTGAACCCTTTATTTCGCTCACTGGGTTAGACTGTTCTAGTTCCACGTGTCATGTATAATGGATGTCAGTTATCAGTTATCTCCTGTTAATTCCCCTCGCCAAGTTCTCAACAACAACAGGAAATCGTGGAGAGCCATGGACACGCAGCCGCTGAAGGTAGCTGATATATAAACGAAGGAGAATGTAAGACGACATCTTATGGTAAACTGACAGTTGTTACTTTTCTGTTAGTGTACGTAATATGCTGGCCTTATCTCAGTCATATCAAATGTTTTATTTGCTCAGTTCTTCTTATCGCAGTGAAGACAGGTTGCATCAAGAAGTGTTCTTAGCAGAAAACAGATATACAAACATGGAGATCTGCAATAAGACGGAAGTAAACAAGAATATCTACGTAAACAGGTGAATATTCGGCAAGGAATGAAGTGCGGGAAAAACACGCTGTTCAGAATAAAAAGATAAGAAAAATAGACAAAGAAACTACTTGCAGAAATCTAAGACATAAAGAAAAAAAATATGCATGACATATTTTTTCTTTATCGTTAGCTGTAGAAAGAAGCCAGTAATGAAATCAGTCATGTCCGCAAACAAGGTGCGGGAGGGGTAAAAAAAAAAGGCGGTAAACTATGATTAACGTCGAAACTGTCAAATAACACAAAAATATATAAAAACGCTGAAAAAGTACAATGTTAAATTGCCTACCGGAAGACCGAGGAGAAATAGTTCTTGTGGGTAAAGAATATTCTCTGTACCCTGTCCCTTCAGGACGTGAACGATCATTGCTCTCCACAACTTCCTAACCTTTGTAGCTCTTAGTTTTTCATCAAAACTCCAACATCACATTTAGCCGATCGATTCACACAATCTCACTAGGTAGGTATCCCCCACCCCCGTTACGCCTCTGTCTCTTGAGCCTTTGATATATCCTGTGAGTACCATATATCCCAAACCCTCTTTCTCGTTAGGCATCTAAGTGATTCTTGCCGATAATTTCAGTCGATATTGTGTTTATATTTTTTTACAAGAATTTGCATATATTCTACATACTTTTTACAAGAATTTATATATATTCTACATATTTTTACAATAATTTACATACATTCTACGTATTTTTTTTACAAGAATTTACACATATTCTATATATTTTTTACAAGAATTTACATATATTCTACATATTTTTTACAAAAATTTGCTTATATTCTACATATTTTTAAAAGAATTTACATATATTCTACGTATTTTTTACAAGAATTTACATATATTCTACTTATTTTTACAAGAAGTTGCATATATTCTACATATTTTTACAATAATTGGCATATATTCTACGTATTTTTTACAAGAATTTACACATATTCTATATATTTTTTACAAGAATTTACTTATATTCTACATATTTTTTACAAAAATGTGCTTATATTCTACATATTTTTAAAAGAATTTACATACATTCTACGTATTTTTTTACAAGAATTTACATATATTCTATGTATTTTTTACAAGAATTTACACATATTCTATATATTTTTACAAGAATTTACATATATTCTACATATTTCTGGCTGTTTGTGGACACAAATGTCTAAAACGAGTGGCGATACAAATGTTTCATGCTTGTGTGTAATCTTTAAGCCTTGTGTGATGCGTAGTGGCTCGGCAATTTATATATGCTGGCCGATAGGGCATTATGGGTAGCATGATCCTCGTATTTTTCGCTTCATTATTTCAGTCTAACAGTTATTCGTTAGGCGGTAAAAGAGTATTAATGACCGTTTTGTTTAATATGTTTATTAAAATTTCAGTTAATACAAAGAAAAATGGCGGTATTAATCATATTGGTCAACACACCGGGAAGTTGGCCGCTACGATAAAATAAAAATGCAGAAACGTATATATATATATATATATATATATATATATATATATATATATATATATATGGATATAAAATATTGTATGCTTGATTTCGTTGATGTTTTTACAGCTTATCAATCTTTTTTTCTGGGTTATTTAAGGCCGGCACATATTTCCGGTTTTAGCGGTTTCTTAAAGTACCCTGAGTTCCCAAGTTGATCCCCATCCAAGTATTGACTTGCTAACTTTGAAACGCTGAAATAGAATATCAGCAGTTGATATTCTACATCTATGGTCGTGTGCAGTATAATCTACTGACGAAGTGGAAGATCTGCCCGCTTGATGTATATATTTTAACAGCTTATCAAACTTATCTGAGTTTAAATATCTATTTAAATAGAGATCGCTTAGTGTACCCAGAGTTTCTTATCCAAGTACTGACCTGGCTCAAAGCTGCTTAAATTCTGTGATCGAACGATTAGCAGTGTTTTCTGTGTGATTTGGCCGTAGGCCATCAGCGCGAAAAAGCTGCAAACGAGACCAGCACTTAACTGGTATGTTATTTAATTCTGTGATTCCAATCTTTAAGTGGTCGCCATCTTTTATAGTTGTCGGCATTCCCGTTCTTTCAATACCTTTGTGTGCCCGAATTTCTCACGCTACTGTCTATATATATATATATATATATATATATATATATATATATATATATATATACATATATATATATAAACTATTGCTCACGAAATAACTACAGCACTTTCATATCAAAGCCTCAACATATGAGGATCTGGCAGCTTACTTGATTCTGTTAGGAAATTTTGTGCGATAATCTTAAGTGGCATTTAAGACCCACTAGTGATTCAAAAAGGAGACCACATATGGAGCAAGTGTGAGGATTGTGAGATGAGATCACTGTTTGATTGGTTGACCTTTTAGATCTTGCTCTCACTTCTTGAAGATGATTCAGACAAGCAGATTGAAAATTGCTGAGTCCACTAAAACACGTTGATCTCCATTCTACCCGCTCAAAGGCTAAGCGCTCAAGGGTGTTATGTGGTATATTGACTGCTGACAAGTTGCTTTTCAGCTTGTCTTTGTATCTTAGACATGGGCGTCCTACATTCCTGTAGCCCTGATCTAACTGGCTGTACATTAGGAGTAATATATATATGTATATATATATATATATATATATATATATATATATATTAAGACATTGAGCTAAATTCAAAGGATAAGCGATCTAAAATCCGAAAAAGCTTTGAAAACTCTTTGAATTTAGCAGTAAGTACTGTCAAGCATCCGTTCAGTATAATTTTCCCATATCAGAGCCTCAAGATTCCGCGAGACATACTTGCCAGCGACGGCCTCAAAACTGATGGTACACAGAATTTTTCCAGCGCTGCTGATTTTTCCGCTGCATGAACATTGGCCTACATTTGATGCAAGCTTATTTATACTTTTCCTTAGCTAGATTAGACGACGGTGGTTTCAGAAATCAAGTCCAATTTTATTCGTTTGCTCCACATCTTACTATGTAGTAATTTTTTATTTTTTTTTTATTCATCGCCATTAACTATTTATAGACAAATTTCCAAATACATTAAACACCTGTTTTTTTACATTATGGTAACATGTGGTGATAATAACGGTACAATTATATTATTCTAAATTATGAGTGGAAACATTATCGTCATTAGATGTGATGCTTGGTGAAATACATTTTTTTTACAAAACACATTTTTTTTTTACGTTTGAACAATTTGCAATATTGGTAGAGGAAAAAACAAAACAAACATTATAAAGTCTTTGTTTATAATACTTGATGATTCTAAAAGTTCTGGTTTATCTCACACTAAGATTTTGAGACTGGTCAATCACCAAAGCTTAGTTATTATCAATTATCAAAATTAGGTAAAGTCTTTGAGTGAACAAAGATTGAAACACCCAATCGTCATTATTCTGTGATTTGTTTACCTGATTTTTTGATGATTGGTTTGAAAAGCTTTTTTTCCGGTTTTATTTAATATTATTTTTTTTACAACTATAATAACACAGTTATCTACTATTTTCTCTGCTGAATACTGACTAGTTTGAAAAGAGGCCTTTTTTTCCTATTGCTCTACCATAATAACAAAATTATCTTCTACATTTCTCTGCTGAATACAGATGGGTTGGAAAAATTTTGTATTGTCAAACAATTAACACACAATTATTGATTGTTTTTGCTGAATATTGATTGGTTTGAAAAGTGGATTTTTTTCTGGTTACTTGTATCATAATAACACTATTGCACTATAACATCTGTGAGTTTAGAGGAGTTGAACTATAATAACACAATTATTACAAACAAACTTGATAGTTTGAAAAAGCCTTTTTTTCCTATTGTTTAACACAAATTACATTTCTTTTGATAGTTGGAAAAAAGTGGCCTTTTTTCCTATTGTTGTACGATAATAACACTCACTACTTTCTTTTGCTGAAAGATTTTTGAGATTTTTTCCTAGTCAATCACCAAAGCTACTACTTTCTTTTTTATTGCAACCATAATAACACAAAGATACTTTCTTTTTTGTTGAATACTAGACAGTGGCCTTTTTTCCTATTGCTCACCATAATAACACAATTACCTACTACTTTCTTTTTTGAATACTGAAGTTTGAAAAGTGGATTGTTGGCATAATAAAGGCAAACCTCACTTTGTTGAATACTGACTAGTTTGAAAAGTCAGAGAATCAATTTTATTCTTTTTTGCTAGTTTGAAAAACTAATAATAAACACAATTAAACACTGCTGAATACTTTTTTTGCTGAATACTGAATACTTACTGACTAATGTGGCCTTTTTTTCCTATTGCTCTTAATAACACAATTATCTATACTTTCTTTGCTGAATAGAATACTTTGAAAAGTGGCCTTTTTTCCTATTGCTCTACCATAATAACACAATTACCTACTACTTTCTTTTGAATACTGACTAGTTTGAAAAGTGGCCTTTTTTCCTATTGCTCATATCATAATAACACAACTTTTTCTTTTTTTATCTACTACTTTCTTTTTGTTGAATTTTTTCCAAAATAACACAATTATTTACTACTTTCTTTGACTTTTTTCCTATTGAAAGTACAATTTAAATTTCTTTGTTGAATACTGGACTAGTTTGGCCTTTTTCCTATTGCTCTACCATTCCGGTTACTACTTTCTTTTGTTGAATACTGACTAGTTTGAAAAAGGGCCTTTTTTCCTATTTGAAACTTTTTTGCTGAATACTGACTAGTTTGAAAAGTGGCCTTTTTCCTATTGCTCACCATAATAACACAATTACCTACTACTTTCTTTGCTGAATACTGACTGAAAAAGTTTGAAAACTTTTTGCTGAATACTGACTAGTTTTTTTTTCCTATTGCTCTACCATAATAACACAATTACCTACATGAATAACAAATAATAATTACCTACTACTTTCTTCTACTAGTTTTGGCCTTTTTCCTATTGCTCTCACCATAATAACACAATTACCTACTACTTTCTTTGCTGAATATGACTAGTTTGAAAAGTGGCCTTTTCCTATTGCTCTACCATAATAATAACACAAACCTACTACATTTTGCTGAATACTGACTAGTTTGAAAAGTGGCCTTTTTTTGTACTTTCTTTTGCTTTCTTTTTTTGCTCTACCATAATACTGACTACTTTCTTTTGAAAAAGTTTGGCCTTTTTCCTATTGCTCTACCATAATAACACACAATTGAATACTGGACTAGTTTACTACTTTTTCCTATTGCTGAATATCTTGTTTCTACTGGCTTTTTTTTTCCTATTGTTTCTACCATAATAACACAATTAAATACTACTTTCTTTGCTGAAACACTTTGAATGTGGCCTTTTTTTCCTAGTTTGAAATGGCCTTTTTTCCTATTGCTCTACCATAATAACACAATTGACTTTCTTTGCTGAATACTGACTAGTTTGAAAAGTGGCCTTTTTTATTTCTACCATAATAACACAATTACCTACTACTTTCTTTTGCTGAATACTGACTAGTTTGAAAAGTGGCCTTTTTTCCTATTGCTCTACCATAACACAATTACCTTATAACTTTCTTTGCTGAATACTGACTAGTTTGAAAAGTGGCCTTTTTTTTTTTCCTATGACTAGTTTCTTGCCACCATAATTGCTGAATACTGACTAGTTTGAAAAAGTGGCCTGAATTGCTCTACCATAATAACCATATAACTTTTTTTTCCAATTACCATAATAACTACTACTTTCTTTGCTGAATACTGAAAGGTTTGGCCTTTTTTTTCCTATTGCTCTACCATAATAACACAATTATCTATACTTTCTTTTTGAATACTACTTAGTTTGAATTTTAAAACACAATTACTATCTTTTTGAATACTGACTAGTTTGGCCTTTTTTCTATTGCCCATAAAACACAATTACCATAATAACACAATAATACCTACTATTTTCTTTTGCTGAATACTGACTAGTTTGAAAAGTGGCCTTTTTACCTACTTTCTTTGTTGAATACTGACTTAGTTTGAAAAAGTGGCCTTTTTTCCTATTGCTCTAAATAACACAATTACCTACTACTACTTTTTTGCTGAATACTGACTAGTTTGAAAAGTGGCCTTTTAAACATTGCTCTACCATAATAACACAATTACCTACTACTTTCTTTGCTGAATACTGACTAGTTTGAAAAGTGGCCTTTTTCCTATTTTACCATAATTACCTCTACTGAATACTGACTAGTTAACCATAATAACACAATTACCTACTACCTACTACTTTTTTTGCTATTGCTCTACCATATAATAAACAATTAATACTACTTTCTTTTGCTGAATTTAGAAAAGTGGCCTTTTTCCTATTGCTCTACCATAATAACACAATTACCTACTACTTTCTTTGCTGAATACTGACTAGTTTGAAAAGTAAATTTTTTTTTTCCTAAACATTGCTCTACCATAATAACACAATTACCTACTAAAATGCAGCTAGTTTGAAAAGTGGCCTTTTTTCTGACTAGTTTGAAAGTATTTTTTTCCTATTCTTACCATAATAACTTTACCTACTACTTTCTTTTTTGAATACTGACTACTTGGCCTTTTGCTGAATATTAACATAATACTAGTTTAGTGGCCTTTTTCCTAAACTGAATACTGACTAGTTTGAAAAGTGGCCAATTGCTCTACCATAATAACACAATTACCTACTACTTTCTTTGCTGAATACTGACTAGTTTGAAAAGTGGCCTTTTTTCCTATTGCTCTACCATAATAACACAATTACCTACTACTTTCTTTGCTGAATACTGACTAGTTTGAAAAGTGGCCTTTTTTCCTATTGCTCTACCATAATAACACAATTACCTACTACTTTCTTTGCTGAATACTGACTAGTTTAAAAATACCTAGCACTTTTTTCCTGAATTGACTGGCCTTTTTCCTTTTTCCTATTGCTCTACCATAATAACACAATTACCTACTACTTTCTTTGCTGAATACTGACTAGTTTGAAAACTACCATAATTAACACAATTACTACCTACTACTTTCTTTGCTGAATACTGACTAGTTTGAAAAGTGGCCTTTTTTTACCATAATAACATTGCTCTACCTATAATATTGCTTTTTCCTACCATAATAACCTACTATTCTCTTTGCTGAATACTGACTAGTTTGAAAAGTGGCCTTTTTTCCTATTGCTCTACCATAATAACACAATTACCTACTACTTTCTTTGCTGAATACTGACTAGTTTGAAAAGTGGCCTTTTTTCCTATTGCCCTACTACTTTTTCTTTTTTTCCTATTGCTCTACCATAATAACACAATTACCTACTATTTCTTTTGCTGAATACTGACTAGTTTGAAAAGTGGCCTTTTTCCTATTGCTCTACCATAATAACACAATCTACTTTTACCTACTTCTTTTTCCTATTGCTCTACCATAATGAATACTGACTAGTTTGAAAACTGTTTGAAAAGTGGCTTTTTTTTTTTCCTGAATTGCTCTACCATAATAACACAATTACCTACTACTTTCTTTGCTGAATACTGACTAGTTTGAAAAAGTGGCCTTTTTCCTATTGCTCTAACCATAATAACACAATTACCTACTACTTTCTTTGCTGAATACTGACTAGTTTGAAAAAATCTTTTTTTCCTTTTTTTCCTATTATCTACCATAATAAGTGGCCTTTTTTCCACCATAATTACCTACTATTCTCTTTGCTGAATACTGACTAGTTTGAAAAGTGGCCTTTTTCCTATTGCTCTACCATAATAACACAATTACCTACTACTTACTTTTGCTGAATTGACTAGTTTTGGCTCACCATAATACTACTATTTCTTTGCTGAATACTGACTAGTTTGAAAAGTGGCTTTTTTTATTGTGCTCTACCATAATAACACAATTACCTACTACTTTCTTTGCTGAATACTGGCTAGTTTGAAAGTGGCCTTTTTCCTATTGCTCTACCATAATAACACAATTATCTACTACTTTCTTTTGCTGAATACTGACTAGTTTGAAAAAGCTTTTTTTTCCTATTGCTCTACCATAATAACACAATTTTTTCTTTATTGCTCTACCATAAAAAGTGGCCTTTTTCCTATTACTTTCTTTGGTTGAATGCTTGACTAGTTCGAAAAGTGGCTTTTTTTCCTATTGCTCTACCATAATAACACAATTACCTTACCATTGTCAATAACACACCACCTTCTTTTGAATACCTATACCATAAACACAATTTCTACTATTTTTTTTTGAATGCTGAAGTTTGAAAACTATTGACCATAATAACACAATTAAATACTACTTTAGTTTGCTGAATACTGACTTTTGGTTTGAGTTCGAAAAGTGGCTTTTTTCCTTTGCTGACCATATAACACAATTATCTACTCTTTCTTTTGAAAACTAGTTTGAAAAGTGGCCTTTTTCCTATTTTCACCATGGTTACTACTTTCTTTAATGAACACAATCGGTTTGAAAATCCACCATAATTAACACAATTATCTATTCCTTTCTTTCCTGAATACAGATTGGTTTGAAAATGGCTTTTTATTCTGGTTGCTCATTGAGATGGAGATATATATTGCTGTCCTTTTGGCTAATTTATTCATTTTGACAAATTTCGGTCTGACTGAGTGAAGATGGTCAGGTTCCGGCAGGAGATCTCGCCTAATAACGTTTGGAGCAATAATGCCTCATCTTAACGTTTCTAATTGATAGAATTTAATTTGTGTGATGTTAATGATGAGAAAATGAAATATTCCACCAGGACTTTAAAGTAAAAAAAAAAAAGTACAGTATCAAGGAAAATGACACAAATGAAGGATACCAGATGCCTTGATGCCTGCATGAACTTAAAACAGAACAACTCTTCTCGGCCTACATGAAAATGAAAAGTCCGATAGGGTCAAAATGGGAGGCGATATTCAAAACGAGATCAAGTCCATCGTGAACTGGGGCAAAAGATGGCTTTTTGACCTTAACGACCCCTCAAACTAAAGATCTCTCAATTTGTCATCTGAGCTACCCCTCTCTGACTTCTATAAGCATGGCTGATGCTAACCTCCAGGAAAGTGATTCGTTATGTCTTCTCAAGCTAACGTTTTTTCAGATGACATGAAGTGAAAGATTATATTGAATTCTTTGCGAGGTCAGCTGCAAAGAAAGTTTGCAGCGAAGAAAATGTCGAATTCCTTAGTCAGACCAAGCAACAGCTAGTCACGGGTGTTCTACAACGTAAAATGTGGCGAAAAAGAAAGTTACTTACCGAGAAAAAAAGGGGTGGTGGGCGGGCGTATACTGCATGATATGCCGAAATGTCCAAAATAGAAACAAGTCAGTCACAGGAGTCGCCATAAAACCTACAATGTCCAAAATAGAAAAGAACTCAGTCACAGGAGTCTCCATAAAATATTTCGGATATGCTAATATTGTGTCCTCTCCCAGCTGTCGACGAATGAAAAAAAAACAAAAAAACACCACCAATAAAACAGTTGGTATTCTCGAATTGGGAGAAAAGGTTTGTTTATTTTGCTGCCGCACTCGTCGGCAAGTGTGATATTTCTTCTGTTTACGAGCATTGGGGCCTTCGAATAGAGATTTCGACATTTCTTTCTTCCCCTAATATTCGAGTTTGGAATTTCGATTTGATTTCTTCGTTATGGACGTAATCTGTGACATCAATTTCTGAAGATGAATTTGAGTTCAAGCTCAACGTAATTGACTACAACCTTTGGCAAAGATATGAATCCACTTCTTTTCGCCCCATAAAAGTATTTCGGATAAGCTAATAATGTGTGTCGTCGCCCAGCTGTCGACGAAAGATAAAAAAAAAACATACACTGTCCATAAAACAGTTGGTATTCTCGAATTGGTAAGAAAAGGTTTGTTTATTTTGCTGCCGTGCTCGTTGGCAAGTGTGGTATTTCTTCTGTTTACGAGCATTAGGGCCTGCGAATAGAGATTTCGACATTTCTTTCTGCCCCTAATATTCGAGTTTGGACATGCGATTTGTTTTCTTCGTTATGGGCGTAATCTGTGAGACCAATTTCTGAAGATGAATTTGAGTTCAAACTCGACCAAACTGACTACAACCTTTGGCAAAGATATGAATCCATTTCTTTTCGCCCCACCCCATTGTAATGGATAACAATTCAAAATTGGAATTCAAGTCTCCAAGTTCTCAATTCCAACCGAGTTCTTTATATTCACTTAATCACAAATACCCCTTGTAGCGAAGAAAACGGCGAATTACTTCGTGAAGCCAAGCGACAACGTGTCACGTGTGTTCTACGACGGAAAATGTGTCGAAAAAGAAAGTTACTTACCAAGAAAAAAAGAGGCACGTATACTGCATAATACGCCGAAACTCGAAATGCCCAAAATAAAAACAAGTCAGCTGCAGTAGTCGCCAAAATTATTATTTCAGATACACTAATAATGTGTGTCCTCTCCCAGCTGTCGACGAATGAAAAACAAAATGCATCGTCGATTAAAGTATTTGATGTTCTCGAATTAAGAGGAAAAAATTGGTGTACTTTGCCACCTCGTTCGTCGGCAGGCGATTGTATTATTCTGACTGCTTACTTGCATTGTGAATTGTGACATAAAACCTGAGAATCGAGATTTCAACATTTCTTTGTTTTCTTCGTTGTGGAAGTAATCTGCGACAAATATTTTCTTTGCAATCCAAGAACTCTTACAAAGTCCGTTCAGTCTATCGTTAGATGCAATTGTTCTCTCCGGAATCTATCTTACATATGTATAAGTCTACCATTCGTCCAAGCTTAGGATATTGCTGCTATATATAGTCCGGTGCCTCTGTTATTTACCGAGAGATCCTTGATAAAATCCAAAAGAGAATCAGCAATATTATTAGTCCTGATCTGGCATCTTATATTCGGTCACTTTCATATCGCGATAAGTTTGCGTCTTTTCGATAAATACTTTCATGGTAATTGCTCGAATGAACTCTTCGCTATGATAATATTCATTGGGGTTAGATTTTTAAATTCGTTGTTTTATTCCCCATTCCCCACAGACAACAGAAACCAGTGTTTCAACGAGATATGTACATGTAGCGAGGAAAATGGCGACTTCCCTAGTCAAACTAAGCGACAGCGTGTTGCGTGTGTTCTACGACGAAAAAGAAAGGTAGTTACCAAGAAAAAACGGGCACGTATACGGCATAATACGCCGAAACCCTGAATGTCCAAAATAGAAAAGAACTCAGTCACAGGAGTCGCCATGAAAGTATTTCGGATACTATAATAATGTGTGTCCTCTCCCAGCTGTCAACGAAAAAATACACTATCAATAAAACAGTTGGTCACCTCGAATTGGGAGAAAAAAATTGTTTATTTTGCTGCCGCGCTTGTCGGCAAGTGTGATATTTCTTCTGTTTACGAGCATTAGGGCCTGCGAATAGAGATTTCGACATTTCTTTCTGCCCCTAATATTCGAGTTTGGACTTGCAATTTATTTTCTTCGTTATGGATGTAATCTGTGACATCAATTTCTGAAGATGAATTTGAGTTCAAGCTCAACGTAATTGACTACAACCTTTGGCAAAGATATGAATCCACTTCTTTTCGCCCCATAAAAGTATTTCAGATACGCTAATAATGTGTGTCCTCTCCCAGCTGTCAACGAAAGAAGAAAAAAAAACATACACCGTCGATAAAACAATTGGTATTCTCGAATTGGTAAGAAAAGGTTTGTTTATTTTGCTGCCGCGCTTGTCGGCAAGTGTGGTATTTCTTCTGTTTACGAGCATTAGGGCCTGCGAATAGAGATTTCGACATTTCTTTCTGCCCCTAATATTCGAGTTTGGACTTGCGATTTGATTTCTTCGTTATGGATGTAATCTGTGACACCAATTTCTGAAGATGAATTTGAGTTCAAGCTCGATAAAACTGACTACAACCTTTGGCAAAGATATGAATCCATTTCTTTTCACCCCACCCCATTGTAATGGATAACAATTTGAAATTGGAATTCAAGTCTCCAAGTTCTCAATTCCAGCCGAATACCCCTTGTAGCGAAGAAAACGGCGAATTACCTGGTGAAGCCAAGCGACAGCGTGTTGCATGTGTTCTACGATGGAAAATGTGTTGAAAAAGAAAGTTATTTACCAAGATAAAAGGGGCACTTATACTGGATAATACGCCGAAGCCCGTAATGTCCAAAATAGAAAGAAGACAGTTGCAGGAGTGTCCATAAAATTATTTCGGTTACGCTAATAATGTGTCTCCTCTCCCAGCTGTCGACGAATGAAAAACAAAATGCATCGTCGATAAATGTATTTGGTGTTCTCGAATTGGGTGGAAAAAATTGGTGTACTTTGCTACCTCGTTGGTCAGCAGGCGATTGTATTATTCTGAGTGCTTACTTGCATTGTGAATTGTGACATAAAACCTGCGAATCGGTATTTCGACATTTCTTTCTGCCCCAATATTCAAATTTTGAACTTGGGATTTGTTTACCTAGATAATCCGATTCACAACCCATTCGCTCATTACAATTTTCCCATTCACCATTACTTCCATCCTCCATACACCACAATACCGCATCATCTCAAGGGGGACCTAAAAAACGCGCCTCATGCCATAAAAGTTTACTAATTATAAAATTTATACTTTAAAATTTATGGATGAATAAAATGAGAGGGGAGGGAATGAAGAGCCAAAACAAACTAAACATGAACACAAAGTAAACTAAACATAACTGATGTTAGTAGGTCCCATCCAACCCTCAAAAGGGCACGTATTCTGCATGATACGCCGAAACCTGGGATATTCAAAATAGAAACAAGTCAGTCGCAGGAGTCGCCATAAAAATTATTTCGGATACACTAATAATGTGTGTCCTCTCCCAGCTGTCGACGAATGAAAAAAAATGGTCAGTCGATAAAAGCAGTTAATGTTCTCGAATTGGGAAGAAACATTTAGTGTACTTTGCTGCCTCGTTCGTCGGCGAGTGTGTTATTCTTCTGACTGGTTTCCTTGTATATAGTATTAATTCATATTGTAAATAATTATTGGGGCTTTTAAATTGTTGCTTTATTTCCCCTCCCCCTACAGACTTTGAAATGTACATATGGGGACAAGTTAGGATTTCATAGAGACATTGAGGTATTATGGTGACTGTAGTAAGAAAGGTATGAGAGAATGTGTTGTTTTGGTGATAGGAATATTGTTGGTGGATGTAGTAAGAAAGGTATATAAGAATGAGTTATTTTGGTGTTAGGAATATTGTTTGTATGTTTGGGTCAGTGTTTGTGGTTAGCTAAGTTTAATGTTAAAACAGATGAAGACCTTTCTTTTCCCTGTTCCCCATATTTGGCCTTGTGCCACATTTTGTATTTTACAAATAAATATCCCTTCTCGTATTATTTTGTTTAGTTTCTTGTAAATAGTTTTTGTTTACATATTGTAGATACACAATGGGGATAGATTTTAAAGTGTTGTTTTATTCCCCTACACCACACAGAATGAATTGTACATATGGGGACTAATTGTGACTTTCATAGAGACCATGTGGTATTATGGTGAATGTAGTAAGAAAGTTAAGAATGAATGCGTCGTTTTGGTGTTAAGAATATTGTGGTATGTTTGAGTTTTGGTGATAGGACTATTGTTGGTATTGTTTGGGTCAGTGTTTGTGGTTAGCTAAGTTTAGAAATTAAGACAGAAGAAGACCGTCCTTTTCCACAATCCTTTTTTTTTGGGGCCTTGTGCCACGTTTTGCACAATCGTATGAATAAATATCTATTCTTCGGATTGGTTACGCGCATTGTGATTTGTGACACAGGTCCTGCAATTCGGGGTTTCGACATTTCTTTCTCCCCATGATATGCGAGATTTGAACGTGCGCTTCGTTCTCTTAGTTGGGGAACTAATACGCGACAAATATTTTCTTTGCAATCCAAGAACTCTTACAAAGTCGGTTCAGTCTATTTTTAGATTGTAAGGATTTTTTGGAGATAATAATGGTTAATGATGCACTTATTACTAATTTACCCACGGCTCAGGTGCGAAAAGATGGATTTATACCTTCTCCAAGATTATTTGCATGCAAGGGAATATAACAAACGCCACTGGAACTCATTTCTCCTATTAACAATTCCCAACATTTATCCATTACACCACCCTCACATCCAAGCTTACAAGTGATGACCCAGCGAAGAAAACGGCGAATTACCTCTTGTAGCCAAGCGACAGTGTGTCGCGTGTGTTCTACGATGGAAAATGTGTCGAAAAAGAAAGTTGCTTACCGAGAAAAGGGGGCACGTATTCTGCATGATATGCCGAAGCCCGTAATGTCCAAAATAGAAATAAGTCAGTTGCAGCAGCCGCCGTAAAAGGTATTTCGGATACCTTAATATTGTGTGTCCTCTCCCAGAGGTCGACGAATGAAAGAAAATGGACCGTCGATAAAAGCAGTTGGTATTCTAGAAGTGGGAGGAAAAAAAATGATTAATTTTGTTACTTCCTTCGTCGTCAGACTGTTTACGTGATTTGTTACACAGGAACTGGGGATCGAATTTCGACATTTCTTTCTGTCCGTGATATTCGAGTTTGGGTTTGTTTTCTTCGTTGGGGAAATAATCTGCGACAAATATTTTCTTTGCAATCCAAGAACACTTACAAAGTTGGTTCAATGTATCATGCGATACAATTGTTCTCTCCAGAATCTATCTTGCATAACTATAAGTCAACCATTTGTCCAGGCTTAGAATATTGCCACTATATATGGTCCGGTGCCCAGGCTATTTACCTTGAGCTCCTTGATAGAATCCAAAGGAGAATCAGCTATATTATTAGTCCTGACCTGGCATCTCAAAATCAGTTACTTTTCCTTTCTGTGTCTTCTCGATAAATACTTTCATAGTAATTGCTTGTAATATTCATTAATTAGAATTTTAAATTTGTTGTTTTACTCCCCTCTCACAAACAATGAATTGTACATATGGGGACTATTTAGGACTTTCATAGAGACAATGTGGTATTATGGTGAATGTAGTAAGAAAGTTAAGAATGAATGCGTCGTTTTGGTGTTAAGAATATGGTGGTATGTTTGAGTCAGTGTTTGTGGCTAGCTAAGTTTAATGTTAAGACAAATGAAGGCCGTCCTTTTTCCTGTTCCCCATATTTGGCCTTGTGCCACATTTTGTAAATAAATATCCCTCTTCGCATTATTTTGTTTAGTTTCTTGTAATTTAGTTTTTGTCTTCATATCCTATATACACAATGGGGATAGATTTTAAAGTGTTGTTTTATTCCCCTACACCCCACAGAATGAATTGTAGATATGGGGACAGGTTATGATTTTCATAGAGACAATGAGGTATTATGGTGTGTGTAGTAAGAAAGGGAAGTAAGAATGCGTTATTTTGGTGTTAGGAATATTGTTTGTCAGTGTCTGTGGCTAGCTAAGTTAAATATTAAGAGAAAAGAAGAACCTTCTTTTCTCGATTTCCCATATTGGCCTTGTGCCACATTTCTGTATATAGCAGATTAAATATCGCTCTTCGCTAGGGTACCTAACTTTTTTTTTTAAATTTAAGCGCATTACTAGACTGGTGTGAAGATCTCATTAATTTACAGCTGAGCTGGCTAGATGGAGCTGTAAATTCTCTTCTAACAATTTCCTTTCCTGCAATTCTCACTTGTGGACCCATACATTGCGGCCAACTTTAATCTACAAAGATTTAAATGCAATGTCAGTCGCTACCTATTGTCCTCATTGTTCTTACCTCTTCCAACTCCTTATTAATGTTTCTCTTCTTTATTCTTTCACATCATGTAACCCCATGTCTTAGTGGCTTTACAGCCTTGAATGGGGTGATACGTATTAAAAAAAGAAAGAAGAAAAAAAAGTTCTTGCAATGTCTGCCAACTTCCCTCAGTATTCGAATTGTCGTCTGTTATGTTATTTTGCTTTCATATTTCAAAAGTTGTTTTTAATTCACACTAAGATTTTCTTAAAGCTTAAAATGGACATTTATTTTTTTTCCCCCATATTTACATCCAGTCGTGACGATTATTTTTCCGTACGATATGGGATTCTCCAGCATGAAAACTAAAGCTAATGGTGGAAAACGGAATATATTTTTTCTATTCATCACCTCCAAATTGTTCCAAATTAGCCAAAATATGCAGCTTTACAAGAAAAAATATATAGGTCTGTAGAATTAGGGGAAAAAAATGAATAGCCGAGTATACATCTCACAGTTAAAATTGTTCTGCCTCAATTGTTATTACTCTTCGAAATCAAGTGGTAATCAAGAAACAAATATGTTTATCTCGCTGAAAACATGAACTTTCAATGCGTAAATAGGCTTATCTCTGTACCGTTTATACTAAGCTGAAATTACGTCCAGGTTTTAATCTATATATGACCGTGGAGGTAATGTAAGTGATATCGGCTGCATAGCGCAGAACAGGCATAAAGCGTTCAAATTTCACATATTATAATATCGTTCGCATCCTGCTAATACACATGGAAATGGTATTAACCTGTTTTCTCTCAGATCCGATTAAAACCAGAAATGACCGAAGACTGTATTATAGGCACTGACCAGAATTAATTTATTTCTGTTTAGGGCTGTGCTTTCAGACTATTTTTATAATATATCTTTGAAGAATATATATATATATATACTATAATTAGGCAATTCATCGAGTCGAGAAGAAACCTCAACAGAATGCATAAAGCACTGGACGACCGTATCGTCCTATATTTGGCAATCATCAGCAGTGCGCATCCATTACCGAGAATTGAAACCCGAATAGTTATGTTATCAGGCAAACGTCATACCAACAGTTCCAACAGGCCTATGCAACAAAGAGGTAGCGAATCAGACTCGATGGAGTGCCCTTCGATCAAATGTCCCGTGGTGGAACTAATCCGAGTTTCTCTTTAACCATAGGACTGTGTCCCCACGAGCTACGGCTACCATGCCAAAGCAGCTCAGTCCAAAGCTTTTGAAGCCGGTTCAAGAAAGGATATACAAGTGCTAAAAAATTAGGAGGATGCGACATAATTATAATTAAGTAATTCATAGAAGAAACCTCAACAGAATGCAGAAAACACTGGACGGCCATATATATATATATATATATATATATATATATATATATATATATATATACTGAGAACCACGTATATATATATATATATATATATATATATATATATATATAGCATAATGAGAACCACGTATACTTTCTCAATATATATATAGAAAAAAGTTGCAAATTAAAAAAAATAATGTTCTTTTTACGAAAGTATACAAATAAATAAATACTTTCATAAAAGTAAATTACTTTTTAATTTGCAACTTTTCTATCTATCTATCTATCTATCTCTCTCTCTCTCTCTCTCTCTATATATATATATATATATATATATATATATATATATATTATTATTATAAAACGCAGATTGTGTGTGTGTGTCTGTACGTTTATATATTGGATCGGATTTCATACATTTTTCAACCGATTTCAACAAAACTTCACAAGACTACATAAAATTACCTTGTGGTGGTTCTAACAGCGCCAAAAAATGGGAAATTCAATTGTTTTTGCACAAATTCAATTTGAAAACACGATTAAGAGACATCGTGAGAATGAAAGGGGGACAACTCACATCGGGTTAAAAACCCAGGTTGTTTGTGTGTGTGTGTTCCTTTATATATGGGATCGGATTTCCTACATTTTTCAGCCGATAAAACAAAAATACACTTTTTTTTTTGTAAACAGCATAGGATGATTGTCCGTCCTAAAAAATGCTTTAAATCTAAAAAAAACCCTCAAAACTCATTATGTCTCTTTTTTCTAAGTTTGCAGTTAAGATATTTAGTCATCTAGACATCATTAGTCTGAAGAATCAACCCTTTGAGTTATTTCGCTAGAAAGAGGTGAGAGTAGTGGTACCAGTGTGTATATATATATATATATATATATATATATATATATATATATATATATTATATCTGAAGAAAAATACAGAAAAATCAAACAAAAGTTTTAACATGCAATTATGCTGTATTAATGTTAATATAAAGTCGACGTCGGACGTTTCAGTCTATTTAAGACCATCTTCATGGACATTTTCATTTAAACATAATTAACATTAGAACATATAAAAATTTAACACAAAAGACGATGGACATAAGAGCACAACTAATCCAAACAGATAACTGAAATTTTTATACAAGATCAGCGTTCCGTTTAAATATGATCATGTTGTCGTCACGTGGGCGATGTTGTGAAAACGTATTCGAAGATGATTTCCAAATATTAAAATATTAAAAAAAGTCGATTGAACTATTTTATATAAACAGTTCAAGAAATCCCTTCCCTTGAATATAGGAATACGTAGAGATCAATTGGTTCTTATATCTTCATACAAGCTTGAAGTCCTCCTCTTTACAAAGCAAATCAAAAATGATTTCAAAAAACGATGGAACAGTTCTAAAAAACAGTTCGATAATAAATTATTTCCTTACTTGATCAATGTATTCTTATATTCTCCTCCAAGCTTGAAGTCTTCCATGTTATAAAGTAAATTCAGGTTTGTATTTCCAGTAGACAGTATGTAAGCAAATATATGGATATAGATCCGACACTATGAAGAAAAATACAGAAAAAAACAAACAAAAAAAATTTTTGTTTGTTTTTTCTGTATTTTTCTTCATACTGTCGGATCTATATCCATATATTTGATTACATATTATATATATATATGAAATATATTTTTAAGGTGTGATATATTTATGGAATAAATTGCTCAATATCATTAATAGAGCGTATTCAAATATAAAAGTGAACACTGAAATCAACACTAATAGTGTTATAAAAGCTTCGGAAAATTCCAGTAAGATATCTTTAATCCTATCTAACATAACAGTTCAAAGATTATCTAACAATTGGATACTTTTACTGTTACATTATTTGGACAATGTTGCTGTTTCTACCCAGGATATAAAGGGTCCGGCAGAATTACATCCCATATCTACCTTCCAGAAATACCTCCCACGTATTGCTAAGTACTTAGTGGCAATGTTGCCTTCATCTAGCACATCTTAGCGTTATGTACAAGTTCTTTCGAGAAGGTATATATGGTGATATTCGTGACGCACCCTGTGTATGTCTGATATTGATTGATGTTTTTTTTACAGCTTATCAACCCTTTTTTGAGTTATTTAATGCCTTTAATTACTTCGGATGGTAGGGGGTCGGTGAGAGTCTGCTTGTGAGCACAAAGGGGAGAGAAAAATAGAGTGGGATAGATTAGAAAACAAAAGGAAGACTGTTAGAGGGGGAAGGCTAAATAACCTGAGAGGAAGAAATAAAAAAAAAAGCGGAAAACAATTAGAGAGGGGGAGAGATAGAAAAAAAGAGGAGAGTGAGAGAGATGGCCGTCGAAATTAATTTGTACTACCGACAAAGTTAGTCTATAACATAATGGCATCGAATTTGAAGTTACTGATTGGAGCACTGGTTCCTCTGCCTACAAGTCTGCGAGAAATCAATCAAAGGCGACACCTCATATGTTTACAAAGTTAAACAATTGGGCCAAGTACGTTGCCAAATTGTTTGGATTTGTTTTTGTTTTTTTTTTGTTCTTCTCATTTCCCCACCGTTCATGAACTTTTACTTTTGGTTCTTTAGAGGTTGAGACCTGCATCAATGGAACCAATTTTCAAAGACTATTACCATAATGTCTTCTTCTCATTAACGTTACTTATAGTCGTGTCTGACGATATGAAAGAACACGCGAATTTAGCGGATTCATTTGGAAAATCGAAGATGTTCATCACTGTCTAGGCAAGTGAACACCGCTCTGAATAGAACTGGGTAATTTATTCTGGAGATCATTGGCTGACAGGGTTTAAAAATATTGGTTGCCTGGAGACAAAGGGGCCCACCCACAATTCGAATGTTATCATTTAATTTTCTTAACGAATAAACAAGATTTTCGAAAAAAAAAAAAAATACATATGGAAAAAAAAGAGTAAAATTAAAAAGTTTGTGGTAAGAATGCGCATATCAACTATATATATATATATATATATATATATATATATATATATATATATATATATATATATATTACTGCCAGCAGTCAATATACCATATAACACCCTTGAGCGCTTAGCCTTGAAGCGGGTAGAATGGAGATCAACGTGTTTTAGTGGACTTTTCAATCTGCTTGCCTGAATCATCTTCAAAAAGCGAGAGCAAGATCTAACAGGTCAGCCAATCTAACAGTGATCTCATCTCACAATCCTCACACTTGTTCCATATGTGGTCTCCTTTGTAAATCACTAGCGGGTCTTAAATGCCACTTAAGAGAATTGCACAAAATTTCATAACTGAATTAAGTAAGCTGTCAGATCCTCATACGTCGAAACCGACGGGAGAGTCTATTATTATTATTATTATTATTATTATTATTATTATTATTATTATATTACTGTCAGTAGAATACAAATATAAATACAGAATGTTATAATTTAATAATTTTATTTATTTTTAATTTTAAGTAATTGGTTGATATCTTTAAATAGCTTACTACATAAATAACACATTAACAGTTAATTCAAAAGCACACTAAAAGACTGCATACAGTCTAGATGTTCTTTTATACTAATGCACTTGTCCCCTGGGGCTCTATCCTTGATCCCACTTTTTTTTAATTTTCATTAAAGACCTCCCCGATGGCATTGGCTCTCACCTTGTTATCTATGCTTATATCACAACCATTTACTCTTGCTCAAAATGGCAGCTGATACCCAAAATGAATTTTTCAGTCTTTTGTTAACTGGTACAGTTAACAAAAAACTAGCTTGCTAGTTTTAACGCGCCCAAAACTAAGCTGCCCTCATTAATCATCTGATCCCTTTCTGCCTTCTATCAATATGGCTGATGCTAACCTCGAGGATAGTGACCCATTGCTCCTTCTCAGGCTAACATTCTCAACTGACACGAAGCGAAAGTCTATATTGAATGCATTGCTACGAAAATCGGTTCGCCATTTTCTGCTTGACAATTTTTTTTTCTCACCAGAATCTATCTTACATATCTATAAGTCTACCATTCATCCATGCTTAGAATATTGCTCCCACATACGGTGGTCTTGTTTTATATTTAGAGATTATTGATAAAATACAAAGAATCAGCAATATTATTGGTTCTGACCTGGCATCTCGGCTTCAGTCAATATCTCATTGATGTAAAGTTGCTTCTCTGTCTCTTTTCTATAAATACTTCTATGGCAATTGCTCGGGTGAGCTCTTCGCTATGGTATATTATTTTCTTTAGTTTCTTGTAAATAGTTTTGTTTCCATATTGTAAATACTCATTGGGGATAGTTTTTAGAATTGTTGTTTTATTCCCCCCCCCACCGCCGGCAGACATTGAATTATATATATGGGAACTAGTTAGTATTTTTATAGAGACAATGAGGTATTATGGTGGATGTATTAAGAAAGGTACGTAAGGATGTGTTGTTTTGGTGAAGGAATATTGTTTGCATGATTGTGGCTAGCTACGTTACCGTTAAGACAGAAGATCATCCTTTCCCCAATCCCCATTCTTGGCCTTGTGCCACATTTCAGTGTATATATCAGAATAAATATTTCTCTTTGGTATCGTACTTAAAGTACAGTACTAGATTGGCAATAACTTTTCATCTATTTACAGTACCTAGACTTCACAAGAAATAAATAAAATCTTAGAAAATTACATATGAAAAAAAAAGGGTGCAATTATTTTTTTTTAAATGTATTTCTTATTAATTACAGTCAATAGAACTGTACATATTATTGATAGTAAATGCTAAATGTAAATACAGAATTGTATAATTTAAGTTTTTATTTATTTTTAATTTTAGGTAATTAATTGGTATTTTGAAATAGTTTACTGCACAATACACATTGACAGTTCGAAAGCACAACAGAGCATTGCATGCTGTCAACTATATTAAGAATAATGGAGGTTAATAATATCACATCGTGTCGGGTACACCAGTTAATGGTTATATTTCACATCGTGAAAACTAGGTTATGGAGTTTTATGCAAGAAATGAACATTTTTTCTTGTGTGTTCATATCGCTTCGATGTCACCAGATAATAATAATTGCGCTATGAGAGAAAGGAATATTCTGAGCTTTTTTTCCCCATTATGGGCATTATTATATCTAAATATAACTCACCTTAATAATTGGACGGAACGGAGAAGCTGAAAGAAAATGAATAGTAAATATATTCCGTGCTTATAGGAATATATACTTGAAAACAAGGTGGATAAAATAAGTAAAGGTTTGTTGTAAAAAAACAAAAACAAAAAACAGGACAATAACAATAAAGGTCACATTTATGCACAAGGTTTTCGAAAGTCAATCCAGTAGTGAGTGCTACTATTGGAAGGTTGGTAGTTCTCGCGTAAGTCTGAGTCGTAGGCAACAGATCAAACCTAGTATATTTAGCTACCTCCAACGAAGGTTGCATGTGACACAAGGCCGGTTTAACGTGGGTTCTCCGAGCCCGTAGGCTCGGCCAAAAATATTCCCTTTTTGAACCCGTGTAAACGGGCCCAGGGGCAGTCTATCTCCCCGAACTAGACTCTGCCCTTCGCCGGAGCTTCGTCGGGGTACCTCTCTGCCCGAAGGCAAAGAGTTTGACTGTTTAGCTGGAACAGGTCACAGCTAGTCACAGATCGCAGCTAGTCTCTGAAGTCCGTTGACTTACAGACACATATAGCTAGTTACTACCTATAGTGTAGTCACTCAGGGGACTGACAGGTTATTCTATTACATCAAAGACAAAGTTATATACAAAGATTTACATTTGTCCAACGCAGAGTATGTATAATATGTATGCAACAACAAGCAGAGTGAAATGGACGAAAACACGAGAGTCTTACTTGTAATCGTTCCCACCTGAAATTTCAGCTTCCGGAGGATACTTCTGTTCTTCGAGAGAAGCCATATTCAATATTCTCAGTAGAAATTCGGGTGGTCCGGATTTATCTACTATGTCATTAGCGATGTCATATTCTTTAAACAGGAAACAGTGAGTTATTGATTTTTGTTAACATGAGGACTAGGAGGCGGACATATTTGCAATATCTGGTGAAGATAGATTTACAAAGGAATACAACGCCATGCGCTTGTAGCCTGCCCCGTGTCACTGTTAGCAAACACGAGCTTCTAACACAGACGACGCGATAAAGATGACGAGACTAATGTCAGACGAGAGAAAAAAAAAAAAGAAGGGAGAAGGGACCTCGGAGCTGCTTTGTGTACGCACGCATGTACGATTCTTACTGGTCACGTGGTAGCCTATCATAATCATCATTCTCATCATTATTCCTACAGCTAAGCACCTGAACAGGGAGGTATGTGTTCATGCGTAACGTGTCTTGGAAAAAATTCATACGGCGGAGCTCACCTTTCTCCATGGGAGTCGACAGTCCGACTTCCTCCAACGTGATCGTTTGATTTAACCACAGATACTCCCTGGCCATTTATTTCAGTCCCTCAGCCCAAGGATGACGTGTCACCACTGTATTGGTTGCGTGCATAGCTATGGAGTCCAGTCTATCCATTTTTGGTACTTCGCAGTCGACCTTACAAGAAGGTATATCAGGCCTTTGACAGGTGTTGTTTTAAATCCTGGTGTATATTTAGTCACTGTACTCATCAGTAAATCCTGCTGGGGCAGCTGTTTAGGCACCGATGACCTGACTATACGGCAGTTAGTACACCATAACATGGTATCATTACCACTTGTAGACTGAACTGGTATGAAGTAACTGTTATGGTAATTTACCCACGCACGCATGGACCCTCCCAGCTATGAATAGGAGCAGGTACTGCCTTTTAGAGAGGGAACTTTCCAGCAGTTAGACCGAACATTCTTGCTGTAACACTCTCGTTTGTATATATTTGTATAACTGTTTCTGGTAATGTATTTGTTTAACTCAATTCCTCTCTTTGAGTCTTGATTTCTACCCCTAACATGGTCACAGTTTAGATAGACCTTCTAGTTACCTGGTACGGAATTCAGAAAGCGACTTGATTAATCTTGAACTCACCATTTGCTAAATATTATTGAAATACCTCATCTCAGATATATAGAGTATTATGGTAATTTACCCACGCATGCATGGACACTCCCAGCTATAAGTAGGAGCAGGTACTGCCTTTTGGAGGTGGAAGTTTATAGCAGTCAGCTCTGACAGTTGGACCGAACATTCTTGCTCTAACACTCTCGTTTGTATATATTTGTATTACTGTTTCTGTTAATATATTTGTTTAACTCAATTCCTCTCTTTGAGTCTTTATTTCTGGCCCTAACAAGACCACAAGGGTAGCCTATAACAACTCACAGACTGTCGCTACAGAATCCAAAAATATTTTCTGAAATAACAAAAACCACATCACTTGAAAGTTCCAACAGCAAGAACAACTTAATTGTATATGACATGTAAGTAATAGAGAAAATCATAATATAATCAATATGCCGAATTTCTACTCTAGCTTAAACAAAAGGTTACAAAGGAAACCTCACTCTGTCTTGGAAAGAGCGACAACAGATAGTGGACTTGAGAAGCCTAATTTTTTGGACATTTATTTTAAGATTTTATATTGTATCACAGAATTGCAACGCTAACGAAATAATGCCCAATATTTTCGCTGTTACCTTTACCGACATCTCATATAATTTTATCCCATTGAAATGAGCGTTGGCTGTGATACGGCTAGTTAAAGCAGAAGAAATTTTAAAAAGAAAAGATAAAAAAAAAACAAACAAGAAAAACAAAACAAATCATCTAAAAGACATCCAGGTTTACCATTCCACAGATGGACTGATTCAATGCAGGCTCAAATATACGATTTCAAAAAAATAACCAACGACAAACTCCTAAGCAGTTTCTGCTTATCTTTCATCTATAGGGATTATAAGGGAAGAACAGTGGATTAATGGATAGCGACTCGGAGGAATCGGAGAGCCGAGTTCGAATTTCAGTCAAATCCATTACATTCATTTACGGGCTAATAACCCTGGTATGAATCATCTTTTCTCCCCTACATCTATGGGTAAATATCAGAACAGACCTTGTATGGCAACCGCAGGAAGAAATGGCAACCTACAGAGGGAAAAATCTGCCTCGTTAGTCATGTATCGAAAGATAAATGATCGCCTAAGCGTGTATCATGCATGGCACATAACTAACTGACTGACGTGCTAATATCTTTGGGAAAGGTGTGAATCATCTTCTCTCCACAACTATGGTTAAATAGCAGGTCAGGCTGTGTTTTATAGCCTTTGATGGCAACTGGTCTACCACAGAAAGATATGGCAACCAACTGCGAGAAAAAATTGCCTCGTCATTCATGTATTGAAAAATACATGATCACCTAAGCGTGTATCACGCATGGCACAGAACTGAACATGGACTTTACTTTCCTCGGCTATACAATTTTTGAATTCTTAAACCATTGTTGTTTCAGTTTTTCATATTCAGTATCCACGTTCTTGGGCGTGTTCCATCGGTCGAAGTATATTAGTTTCTGTCTTATAAATTCCAAGTTTCGGCCTCAGATTTTCCGTAACTTTTCAAGATTGCCGACCATATTATGTACCTATTCCGCTCTACCTTCTATCGAAAAAGACTTTTGAGCTTTCCCCGTATATGACTGTATGCAGCAACATAGGCTAGGCACTCTTCGGCCAGCTTAAATTGATGGCTGTCTTCTCGAAACGTGTGAAATAGTCATCTACTTCGTTTCTCCTGGAATTTAGGTACTCGCCTAACTTGTTTTGAAAGGTCGAATCCTTGCTGCCTTACCTCACTATACTGTCTGTTGTATTTCTAAGTCCCTGAATTTCTTGTTCAGTACGTGACGTTTCTAATTGTGTTCTAGCTGTTAATTTTGCCTTCTCTAGCTGAATTTGGGCATTGTGGCATTTCCTGCACATCTAACTGTAACTGATTGAGTATTTCTTCTGCAAATATGTCATTGTCGACAATTTGTTTAGCAATTACTCTCAGTAAGCTTGCCTTTCTCATGGCCTTTCTAACGGCTACTTCCAAGCGTTGCCAATTTCTAGCACATCGTGCTTTTTTTTTAATTTGCTTAATAGATCTAGGGATGGTTCTTTCAGAAAAGTTTCTACCCTGTCATCTTAATCTATCGTCCGTTCGTCACTGTTGGTGTCCTTGTGTATTTTCGCTGCAGAGAATTCAGGCTTCGAGCTCGCAATTCATGTCACGTCCAATTAGCGCTGTACAAAGTTTAAAAAGAAAAGATTAAAGAAAAAAACGTCCAGGTTTACCAATCCACAATGGAAGGATTCAATGCACGCTCTCAGAACCGTAACCAACATTGACCAACGACAATATACAATTTAATATGATTTAATTACCACTAGACAATAAATAATAAAAATTTAGGTGTGAGAAGGCCTGGACAGGTTTATGTTATGCATTTCTGTGTGAAAAGATGCACGTATTATTTCATAAGGGCAAAAGCTGAAACAAAAACTTAGCTTAAGTCTGTCTTCTGAAATAAAATAAGGTATTTCTCTTTTCCCTTATCTTTCTAATTCGAGCCACCAACTTATGTCACAGCCAATTAGTGCAGCACAAAGTTTAGAAAGAAAAGATTAAACAACTCGTCGAAAAGAGGCCCAGGTTTACCAGTCCACAATGGAAGGATTCAGTCCAGGGCCAAATACACGATTTCGGAAAGATGACCAACACTGACCAACGAAAAATGCCAATATAAAGATTAACAAGATTTAGTTACCATTAGACAATATATAAAATCATTTAAATATGAGTAAGCGTAGAAATACATGCAATACATTTCTTTGTGGAAAGATGTATGCGTCACTTCATGAGGGCAAAAGTTGAAACAAAAATTTAGCTTAAGTCTGTCTTCTGAAATTGTAGTATACGATAATGGGCATGTCTGCATTCATATAAATACAGAAGTAAATACTGTATGTTGGTCTGTAGTTGGAGATTCGTCTCCAGCTGTTTCTGGTCAAACTCTCTGCCTCTGAGCAGAGAGGAACCCCAGGTGAAGCTATGTCGAAGAGTCTCGTTTCGGGAAACAGATACCCGACTTCATTGTATACTTGGTCTACGGGGAATTTTTAGTCAAGCCTACGGTCTCGGATACCCCATATTAAATTCGGCCTTGTGCCACATCTGACCGCTTGGGGCAATTGGTAGATATCCTGCAGTTGGAGATTCGTCTCCAGCTGTGCTGATCAAACTCTCTGTCTCTGGGCAGAGAGGATCCCCAGACGTGTCTTTGTCGAAAGGCAGAGTTTCGTCTTGCGAAACAGGTACCCAAACCCGTTTTATACGGAGTCTGCGGGAAATTTTTAGCCAAGCCTACGGTCTCGGATACTCCACATTAAATTCAACCTTGTGCCACAACTGACCGCGTGTGAGATTCATTGTGGAAATCACTTTACTCACTTCTAGCAGTTGACTACTACTTCTACTTGCCAGTGGCGAATCTTATATGTGTTGTTCTTGTCCTAAGTATTATCGTTCATTACCAACCTTCGTGTGATTATTCTATTCAGTAACCTTTCCTAGGTTACAACAGAAATAAAATAAGGTTTTTCTCTTTTCCCTTCTTCTTCTTCTTCTTCTTTCTCTCTCTCTCTCTCTCTCTCTCTCTCTCTCTCTGTCTTATTATTCTCTTTGTCCCTTTTACTTTCAAGTTATTTCTTTCGCTCAAGTAGCTGTGTCCTTTGACCTATTTTTCTTGTTTCAACGTTGTATTCATTACCCAGTGTTTTAGCTTCGGCACTGCAGTAATTGTACATTTGGTTATAAAGATTGGATGGTGTGTAAATCACCGGTTTCATTGTGCAGAATTCATGTTTCGGATCGTCCGTCCAATTAAGTATATCACATATGCGTTTCTTAGGTGACAGTAACGTTTCGCCATTCCCCATTCCCCTTAACGTATGCTGCATAATGTTAAACTAAATCGGAGTTCCTCTCTTCTCGCGCGAACACGCTTCCTTTACTGTAACAAGTGAAAGAGTAATTGCTCGCGCAAGATTCGGTGTTGGCGCTTCATGTGAGTTGGGGTCGTCGTTCGTTCTCTTCAGTTCGGAAAGTCGATTCATATGAGAATTTTATATACACTCCTTCGAGGTTCCTCACCCAACTGAGTTCTGTCGATCTTTCCCGCTCGATCGTTCGTATCTAGTCCCTTGATTCGTCACGTGTATGAGAATTTGTTTTTAGATTTGGCTTCGATCTGTTGCTGTAGTCGTCAGTCTGACCTAATTGTCTTTGTCTACAGAGACTGCTATTGCATACGAAAAGAAAGAGGTGGAGAGTACACATATTATTAGATGGGGGAAAGAGATGTGGCGCTAATTGTAAGATTTTGTGTGTGTATGGGCGATGATTTGCCGAAAGCTGTAGCACTTGCATATTTTAAAATTAGATGGCATAGAAACAACATAAAGAATTTTAGCAGTGTTTATTTTTCGGGGTTATCGATTTAGAGGCAGACGTTTAGCGGTCAACCCTCCATTCAATCCATATTTGAGGATGTCATTGAAAGAATCTATCTATCCCACCATGTAGTTCCTTGACGTTCCTTTACTGCGCTTTGCGTAATAGGATCGCCTCTCATGTTTACCGGGTAAAGTTCTGGATTCCACTGTTAGGTAACTGAGGTGAAAGAGATAATCAGGTACCCCGGAAAAAGTTCGTGTTTTGTGTGCGATCTGCCGAAGAAACATTACCAAAAAGTAGTCAGCAAAAATCTTATAGCGAAGAAAACGGCGAGTTACCTCGTCAAACCAAGCGACAGCTCGTCGCATGTATTCTACAACGGAAAAAGTGACGAAAAAGAAACAAGTCCGTCGCAGGAGTCGCTATAAAAGTATTTTGATATGCAAATTACTGAACATCCTATCCCAGCTGTCGACGAAAAATAGGTTCTGCCGATAAAAGCAGTTGGTGTTCGCGATTCGAGGGCGTAAAATTCGGGCATTTTTGGCTTCGGCGTTTGTTAGAGAGTGAGTTATTTTCCTGACTGGTTACACGCATTGTGATTCGAGATAGTACCGGCGAATCGAGTTTTCAGCATTTCTTTCTCTCCCCGATATTCGAGTCTCTACTGACAGTGATTTTTCTTTGTGTTGTGGAAGTAATCTGCGACAAATACTTCCTTTGCTGTCAGAACGCTTACACTTACAGTAACATTGGGAAAGAAGCGAAGACAAACGCTGGCAGGATCAGCACAATATTTGCTGGGTGCATGAGGTACTTGCATATTTTATTTAACGGTTCAAATGAGAAGCAAGACTTCCCGTGCTGATTTTCACAGAAGGTAGTATTTTTTATCATTTGTAAGCCAGAAGACTCGACCACACCGCAAGTAGTACAGGATAGCATGACAAATCTACCACTCGTAGAATGAACTGGTATATAGTAAGCTGTGGTTAAACTCTGTAAAAACTCACCTGAACGACCACTCGTCTAGAATCTTTCGAACTAACCCAGATATCTCCAGAGTTCCATCTTTGGTCATACTCTGTTTTAAATTTTCTTTAATGACTCTTCCTTCTTCTTGATTCCCAGTCAACTTTAATCTTCAAAAATTTAAATTAAGTATTAATCGTTATGTTCTGTCTTCTTAATTCTTGTTCTTTTATTATTATCTCTCTTTAATAATATATATTTTTTTCTTTGTTGTGTCATAATTTAAATACAATAACAACCGCTATCTACTGTCGTCCTTGCAGTATATATACCTGGCGTGCAAAACGAGTGAAGGAAAGGAAAGAAAACAAATATGGCCGCCTGACAAATTAATTTAAGAAAGTCACGGTCTCGGAGCTGGGAGAATTCGCGAGAGTGGGTGAACGTATGTATTTTTTTTTTTTTTTTTTTTTTTTTTTTGCGAGATCAGCTGGGTATAAAAATCACGACGCAATAGAGTATAGGACAGTTCGTTTTTTGAACGCGGTGCTGCTTGTACGGAGAGACTTTGTCAGTTGGAAAGAGATCACTTGGATCAGGTTGACACATCCCTAATTCTTCTTCTTTGTTCTTGCTCCATGGTATTGTTTCTATTTTATAATTCTTCCCCACTCTGTAACACTCTTGTGTCTTTTTTGCTGCTTCCTTCGGGTGAACTCGATTTAAAAAAAAAAAAAAAAGTTTCGTCTCCAAAACGTTGACTTCCAAAGATCAATTACTAATTCTATTAGGTTGTTGCAAAAATAATGACGTATTAATGTCGTTTTTGACGTTAAAAATACGTCAAAAAACGACATTATTCCGTCATTATTTTTGCACCAACCTAATAATTTCAAATGCCAACTAGTTTGGATATTGGATACATCTGTTGTTTTTCAAATGCTTCGTTTATGTGTTATATTTCCAATAATATTTTCCCATAAAATATTTGTTCTTAGTTACCACCAGGATTATTCATTCATGGCTTAAATGCCAGGTACCAGTTACTTGCTTTAAAAGCAACGGGAACAAGTAGTCGGTGTAGCCTTTATGGCAAGGCCACAAAAACGAGATTAATCGTGGTCGGCGTCATAGTAATAACCGCCATTCACGAGTTATCTCATGGTTGGAAGTAGTCGTTTTAAATAACCCGCCAACGGTCGATAAGCTGTAAAAAATATTAAATCGAATCAATGGGAACACGCGACTTCTTTAATATTTAATTCTCAATCTGTAGACATTAATCGATAGTGATATATGGAAAAAGAAGATCAGATTCGCAAATCCCATGACCATTAGCGACGTAGGGGCAACACGTGTACTGCAGCCGCAGTAAAAGTGACAATTCTTTGGCAAGATAGCCTGACAAAGCCCAACTTTCTCCAGGTCGGTTTTGAAATCAGTTACCTTCCAAGGCTATAGAACCCAGCCTGTCCTGCTATTTACCCATAGCTAGGAGGGTTCATATCTTTCCCAAGGTTATTAGCACGTAAATGTAATGGTTCCGAATGGAATTTGAAGTCGGCTCTCCGATTCCTCAATCATTGCCGCTTTCCTTTATCCCACCGAATTTCAATTTTTTGATGTTTTTTTTTTTCTCATTTCAGAAATCGCGTGGCAGGAGATTGTTTTGTTTTGGCTTCCGTAGGTTGAACAATGTACCGTTAATATACCTATTCAATGATCTGGATCTTTTCCTGGCAACTGCTCTTGCAAATGGCCTCCCATCAGCGAAAGGAATAGCTTATAAATTTTAACGGCTCCAAAACAGAATTTTAATTTAATCAACACAGAGAAATTTGTCTGTCTGCCAGCTACATGACTGATGATAAACTCCAGCAGAACAACACTGTACGTTTTCTGCAGACAAGAAGTAGTGATTATATCGAATCAATTGCGACATCTATTGCAAAAAGTGTTGCTTTACTGTGGCACGTTAGAATCCATCTTGCAGATTTGCAAATCTGCCATTAGTCCGAAAACTGTTGCCATATCAGGTCTTCTGATCCTGCTGTGCACCTCGAGATTCTTGACAAAATCCAAAGAAGGATCTGTAATGTAATCAATCCTGACCAGGCAACTCGAATTTCTCTTCCCCTGCTGTTCCGACTATATGAATTCAAGCGTAGCACTAGAATTGGCATCGAGGTTCCATCGTTTTTTCTGTTGAACTAGACAGATAAAACCGCCCGTTCTATTCTAATAGTTTCTTTTCTTTACTCGCACCTCTCACCCTTGGAACCCACATCCGATTTATTGCGTTTAGGCCAACTTTCATCTTCAAATATCGTGTGCGTGTATTGGAAAAAAACAAAATGGAATATTTCGTGTAATATTAACACTGACGATAAATAGTGTGTGCTTGTAATGAAAATAATAAAATGGAAGATTTCGTATAATAAACTACATATATAATGTGTGCCTGTGTTCAAAACAATATAATATAATGAAAAATTTGGTAATATTTATGCATATAAATAAAAATTCCTTTAACAATTTAATCTAAATTATTTATTTAATCTAATTTATTTATCATATATATATGTATAATTATTTATATATTATATGCGCGGTACTTATTAGAAAGCGCTCAATATCAGAGATAGAGCTAACTATCCAACCAAATATATATATATATATGTGTGTGTGTGTGTGTGTATTTTCATTTCATCCGACACTACTTTGTTTCCTTGTGGTGTTAATGTAGTACTCATAAAAAAATTTAAAAAAATATTGTAACCTAATTATGTACATTAACGGATCATATGCAATATCGATGTGCAATTCAACTAGAAAAATGGAAAATTAATATAATGTATCTAAATACAAATTAGAGACCTGCTTTAAGGTAATTTTTGCTATCAAGACTTTTCTTTTTAAACAATTGAATAAATTTTAACACATCGAATATTACGGATAAAACAAATAGTGAATTATATATCTTGTTTGCTTTTTCGAGGGTTAGCGTGTGTAAAAGAAGTTCCTTGGTTTACACGAAAAGTGAGAATGACGTTAAAATCTGCGGAAATTGTTCATTCTTTAAAAGTCAGTTGTGCTTAGTTTCATTTATAACGTGTATAAATGCAGGTAAAACAAAGCAAATGTTGATAAGCTAAAAATTTCAGCTTGGGACCCCAAATCGGGCGACCCCCCACATCCCCCTCCCACCACCACCACCAACACCACCAAGTTCAGGATAGTACGCACCGACTCTGGTAGCTGGAAAGAATTTTTAGTGACTATTATCACTATCCTTAGGTGAACCGAATGGGCTGCATTGTCACTACCGCTTTACATTTCTGCAACTTCCTCAAAATTAAAATTGGTGGGAATAGATATAGTCTTAAACGACTTCTTTTATTTCTATTGGTAATGGAGATTTATAAATAAACTAGCAGCATGGCCCGGCGTTGCCCGTGCTTGATTTAAAAATCGTACGACTCATACAGCAATCGCTATCACTTGACTTAAAATATTTTTGCCCTTCCTTGCCTTTAAAGGAGTGCCCTTTGCCGTGCTGATGTTGCTACATGCCTTACTTCTTGCCTATCTCACACTGCGAATTTTTTTCTAAGCTCTATACTAAATATTAAATCTGTTACGAAAAAAAGAACTAAACAAAATGAACACAAAACGATCAGATTTAAAAAAGGACTCGTAACTGGAAAAACCGAATAAAAAAAGAATGTTAACAACAAATACTTCTTCACACCAACCCAGTTCTGCGGAATCAGAATCAACGTTGAGTTTAAGCAAGCGAATGAGCCAATTGGAGTAAAGTGTCATGCAGATTTAAATGTTTCCCACTTGTGACGAATGCAGCTATCGATTTTTTTTGCATGCTAGTTAACATTCGTGTCAGTCAGCTCTTGGCTCTCATGCTGGTCCATAGAATCTTTCTGCCTATTCGTGGCAGCCAGCTATAGGCTCTCACTCTGGCCAGTAGAAAATGGCCGCAAACTACATGAAAAGTGCCGTAGAAGCATGAAAAAATCGATTATTTCCACTATCGATGGGAGTTGGGAAATGCAAAGTCGTTCTTGGCTTTCTCACTAACTTGAAGCATGTGCATGTAAATTTTGATGCAAATCTGTCGAAAATTGCGGCCGGGCATTCGTTACACACACACATCCTGCCTTTTATAGATACAGATGTAGTCGGGAGATATTCGTACATTTACGAGATGTAGTGGTAACGTCTGTTCGCACGCAAGATCATATAGTTTTAAATATCAGTCAGCTGTGGACAGATATCGAAACGTCATTGCTCAGTTTGTTCACTTGCAGTTTCTGCACTTTTTCGGGGTGAGGGGTGCTTGTACGTCCTATAAAGCACGTTGATTCTGACTTTTGGCACGTCACTGTATATACTTGTAAATATGGTTATGTTGAAACTTACCCATTAATTGATTTTCACGCTACTGAAAATCTCACACACAGAGCATGCTGTTTTTTTATTATTTCAAAGGAAATATTAAAGAAACATTTTTTTTTAAATTACTATTCAGAATTACCAATTCCGTTTACACATTTGCTTCATTCCCAAAGCCGATATTTGAGAATTCATTAGAATGACAAAATTTAAAAAAAAAATGAGAGAGATCGTTACAGAATCTTTGGAAATTGTTCTCAAATTCAGTACAATATTCTGAATATCCCAGGAGACATTTTTAATAATACTGAAAATATGCAATTAAAAAAAAAAAAGAATTTGCTAAATATATTTGTTTTAGCATACATACTGACGATAATGGGTATGTTCCCATTCATATAAATACAGAAGTAAATACTGTATGTTGGTCTTCATTCGGAAATTCATCTCCAGCTAAGCCAGGCACCCAGACGAGGCTATGCCGAAGGGCAGAGTCTCGTCTGGGGTGGTAGACAGCTATCCGACCCCGTTTTTTACGGAGTCTACGGAGATTTTTTTGGCCGAGCATACGGGATCGGATACCCCACTTTAAATTCGGCCTTGTGCCACATCTGACCGCATGGGGCGTTTGGCAAATATCCTTCAGTTGGAGATTCCTCTCCAGCTATGCTGGTCAAACTCTCTCCCTCCGGGGCAGAGAGGAAACCCAGACGAGGCTATGTCGAAGGGCAGAGTCTCGTCTCGGGAAACAGCTACCCGACCGCGTTTTATACGGCGTCTATAGGGAAGTTTTGGCCGAGCTGCGGTCTCGGATACCCCATATTAAATTCGGCCTTGTGACACATCTGACCTTTGGGGTTGGTTGTTAGATATCCTGTAGTTGGGGATTCGTCTCCGGCTGCGCTGGTCAAGCTCTCTATCTCCTGGCAGAGAGGATCCCGTGTTGACGTTATGTCGAAGAGCAAAGTCTCGTCTTGTGAAACCGGTACGAGACCCCGTTTTATAAGGGGTCTATAGGGAATTTTTTGGCCGAGCCAACGGTCTCGGATACCGCATATCAAATTCGGCCTTGTGTCATATCTGACGGCGTAGGGCGGTTGGTAGATATCCTGCAGTCAGAGATTCAATGTGGAATTTCTTTTGACTCACTTCTAGCAGTTGACTACTACTTCTACGCGCCGCTGGCGAATCTTATATGCGTTGTTCTTGTCCTAAGTATTATCAGTCATTACCAACCTTCGTTTGATTATTCTATTCAGTAACCTTCCCTAGGTTACATCAGTATTTCTGTCTCTGTCTCTTTTAATAATGTAGGAAGCATAAGTTAATTGAAATGGAAAACTTATTTCTTTTTCATATATTGATAGTCGCTAATGTTCTTCAGGTGACTTCTAAGTCATTGTCATAATTTCCTGGGTGGGGAGAATGGTTGAATCCAGGTTTATAAAAGAACGAAAATAACATATGAGTAGCAAGTTGAAACTTCTGAGTGGCTATAGGTAGTATAAGAAATGTATACAACTATTCTATATAGTGTGTGTATGTATGAAAAATACATTTTATATATGAAGAACATAATTAAGGAAAAATGTATGAGAAAGTGGAAAAAGTTTTTGTTGACGCGTTTTGTCCTTTCGTCTGATGAAATCCTAAAAATCTAAGCGCGTCACACACACACACATATTTAAATAAAAAGAAAGAACAGTAAGATATGTAATCCGGTGTCCTTATTGATATTTTTATTTTTTTTTATTTTTTACAAAATAGTGTTCAATGTAATTTTAGAAAGCATTAATATTATAAATTAACTGATTTTAAATAAGTTTTTTCGCTACACTGTAATAACCATGTTTCAAAAATGGAAGCTAAAAACTTTAAATTTAATTTTGTAATCAAATTATAAACATTAGTTCCATTTCATCCTCAACTTTTTTAAAAATTTACTGAGTTTTATATATATATATATATTGATGCATGTTTCATTAAATAATATTGACATGTTTTGTCTATTTATTTTAAGTAAATTCCTTTCATATTGTCTGTTGATCTTAATAACATTATCATTGAACAATGAAAGAAAATCACCATATTGATACATGTTTTTTTTTTAATCCTATCTAAGCTTCCGGCTCACATAAGCCATTATCAAAGATGACAATTACATTTCAATATATTAAACAATACACGGACAAAACAATAACGATAGTCTGTTTTTGTTGCATGAAAGATTTCCAAGCAACGACATACTACCTGTAGCCACTCAGAATTTTCAACGACAAACTCGTGTATACGAGACGCGGAAGCGAAAATCGCATCGCATCTCGTGACGTCGCACATGACTACGGAAGAGTGAAAACGAGAAGTGTTAAGGATGGGAAGCCGTTGGTATAAACCAATGGCTTCTGTTGTCAATTATAGGCATTTAATAATATGTGTGGAGATTTTATAGTTTATTTTTTCAGGTTAGGTTTCAACTGTTTCATGTATATAGCTTCAAGAATTTTTAGCTTTTGTTTATTGTTTTCATGTTTAAGTATAGTTGTGTTTTCAACGAGGATTTTTTGGAATTGTATGCGGTCAGGCATGTTGTCATATATATATATATATATATATATATATATATATATATATATATATATATATATATAATAAATTGATTTAAAATATGGTTTTTTTTCCGCTACACAGTTCCAACGATGTTTCAAAAATAGAAGCTAAAAACCCCGAATTTAATTTTGCAATTAAATTAAAAGCATTAGTTCCATTTCATCTTCAAGCGAATTTTGGAGTAACTTTTAAAAAT
>CAHIKZ030000950.1:60000-90000 GCA_903632075.3 Acanthosepion pharaonis
GCTGGATATCTCATGCTGGTAAGACTGTGTCCGCCAGATGTATATTCTGTAATGCTTCTAAGTTTTTAGTATCGCCTCGATGTCAATGTTGAATAATTCTAGTGAGTAGACACATATTTCTTTGTGAATTTCTTCCTTGAGAAAGCTACTTTTAAGCCTTCTCATACGGGCCTATAGTTATTTTTTTTCGATTTCTATTAATTTACATGTATCTTTCTGGGATTCTATATGCATATGTATGTGCATGCATTGCAGAAATGTGCATGCAGTGCATGTATGTATATATGCATGTGAGTTGTGTACATTTGTAGTAAGAATGAATATGCTGAGAATTCGTTTCGTTGGAAAACAACTTTTTAATCAACATTTTTGTATTCCTTTGAAAGAGAGATAACTACGGTAAGCCTGTGTCAAATGATTTTTGTATTGATTGCTGTGCGTTAGAATAAATTGAGGAAGTAAAAGTAAGAAAGGGAGAAAGAAACGAAACGAAAATGATAGGATCTGGAAGGAGATCTTTTTTAATGCATTGATGTGAGTGTTGTTCCATGAGTTTGAAGAAAATAGAAAAAAAGAAAGAAAGAAAAAAATAAGTAATATTCAATTGAAAGAAAGGAAAAGGAATAATTAAAACAGAAAAGGAAAGAAAGAAAAAATAAATAAAGAAAAGAGAGAAGGAAAAAAAGAATAATGAAAACAAAAACGGAAAGAAAGAATGAAAAAAGATGTATATAAAGAAAGGGAAAAAGAAAGAAAAAAGAACATTTAAAATGAAAGAAAAAAATGGAAGACTGAAACGAAAATGATTTAATGTTGAATAAGATATTTTTATGCCTTGTTGTGAGTGTTGTTCTAAGAGTTTGAAGAAAATAGAAAAAGAAAGAAAGAAAAGTAATAATCAATTGAAAGAAAGAAAAAAAACGGAAAGAAAGAAAAATGATTTCAATAAAGAAAGGAAAGAAAGAAAAAAAGAATAATTAAAACAAAAAAGGGAAGAAAGAAAAATAAAGAAAGAAAGGAGAGAAAGAAAAAGGAATAATGAAAACAAAAACGGAAAGAAAGAATGAAAAAAAGATATATATAAAGAAAGGAAAAAAGAAAGAAAAAAGAATATTTAAAAGAAAGAGAAAAAAAGGAAGAAAGAAACGAAAACGATTGAATGTAGAATGAAGTTTTTTTTTATGCCTTATTGTGAGTGCTGTTCTAAGAGTTTGAAGAAAATAGAAAAAGAAAGAAAGAATAGTAATAATCAATTGAAAGAAAGAAAAAAAAGTAAAAAAAAACGGAATGAAAGAAAAATGATTTAAATAAATAAAGAAAACTGAAAGAAAGAAAAAGGAATACTTAAAAAAAACGTAAAGAAAAATGATTTAAATAAACAAAGGAAAGAAAGAAAAAAGAATAATTAAAACAAAAACGGGAAGAAAGAAAGAAAGAAAAAGATTTATAGAAAGAAAGGAAACAAGAAAGAAAAAGGAATAATTAAAATAAAGAAAGAAAAATGAGAGAAAGAAACGAAAATAATTGAATGTGGAATGAGGTCTTCTTATACATTGTTCTGAGTGCTGTTCTCAGAGGTGACAAAAGAAAGAGAAAGGAAAGAACGAATGGATAAAACAATTTAAATAAGGAAAGGAAAAAAGAGAGAGAAAGTGTTTAATGAATAAAAGAATTAAAAGTAAGAACTAAAGAACGAAAGAAAGAAAGAAAGAAAGTAAGAAAGAAAGATATAAAGAAAGAAAGATATAAAAAAATATATAAAGAAAGATAGAAAGAAAGAAAGAAAGAAAGGAAGCAAGAAAGAAAGAAAAATAAAGAGAGAGATAGAGGTGAAAAGAGTGAAAAAAAGTGAGAAAGAGAAAATGATCATAAAAGAGAATATGACAGAGAGACGAAAAGACAAAGAAAAAGACTGACGGAGATAAAGAAAGAAAGAAAAAAAGAATGAAAATGATAGAGTGAAAAGAGAGAGAGAGAAAGTGAGAAAGAAAAAAACATAAAATTATGAAAGAGGCTGTAATAGAGAGCAAAGCAAAACAAAGAAAAAGACAGATGGAAAGAAAGAAAGAAGTTTAAAAAGTTCAGCTATCGAAGGAAGTCTTTGTTATAGATTGTTGCATGTTAGCTTTGATTAACAACATAACGAAAAAAAAAAAAAAAGATGAATAAATACAGGAATTAAATAAATAAAGAAAAAAGAATAATTTAAAGAAAGAAAGAAAGAAGTTTAAAAAGTTCAGCTATCGAAGGAAGTCTTTGTTATGGATTGTTGCATGTTAGCTTTGTTTAACAACATAACGAAAAAAAAAGATGAATAAATACAGGAATTAAATAAATAAAGAAAAATGAATAATTTAAGAAAGAAAGAAAAAAAGAAAGAAAGAAAGAAAGAAAGAAGTTTAAAAAGTTCAGTTATCGAAGGAAGTCTTTGTTATAGATTGCAGCATGTTAGCTTTGATTAACAACATAACGAAAAGAAAAAAAAGATGAATAAATACAGGAATTAAATAAATAAAGAAAAAAGAATAATTTAAAGAAAGAAAGAAAGAAAGAAAGAAGTTTAAAAAGTTCAGCTATCGAAGGAAGTCTTTGTTATAGATTGAAGCATGTTAGCTTTGATTAACAACATAACGAAAAGAAAAAAAAGATGAATAAATACAGGAATTAAATAAATAAAGAAAAATGAATAATTTAAAGAAAGAAAGAAAAAAAAAAAAGAAAGAAAGAAAGAAAGAAAGAAAGAAAGAAAGAAAGCCGCTTAAAAAGATCGGGTATCGAACGAGTTATTTTTTTTATTATCGATTGTTGCATACTGGTTTTATTTAAAAACGAAAAGAAGAAAAAAAAACAATGAATAGATACATGAATTAAAAGGAAGAAAAATTAATAACAAGAACAAAGAAAAAGGAATAATTTAATGAAAGGAAGACAGAAAGAAAAAAGGAGGAAAAAAGAAAGAAAAAGAAATAATTAAAAGAAAGAAACAAAAGGGAATAATTCAAACAAAAAAAGAAAGAAGAAAAGAAAGGAAAAGAAAACAGCTCAAAAAGTTCGTGTATTGAATGGGGTCGTTATTATGGATGTTGGTTCTATTTAACGATATAACGAAAAGAAGAAAAAAAGAATGAATACATACATGAATTAAAAGGAAGAAAATAAAAATAAATTAATAATTAAAAGAAGGAAGAAAGAAAAAGGATTAAGTAAACGCAAGACAGAACGAAAAAGGGATAATTCAAAGAAAGAAAGAAAGAAAGAAAGTGTTGTGGTAGGATCCACCTAATTTGCATAGTGGAGTACCGACCATATAAATATGGTTGGTACCGGGAAGACGGAGGTAGGAACCAAGAGATTCAATCCAGGGACTCTGCCCGACTGTTACTAAGTCAACACATTCTCCAGGAACGGTCTTCCCAAGAATATACAAAAGACTATTTGTAAATATTGTGTACTTTTCTTGTTTCAATACATTTTGATCTAAGTACATTTTGTGTTGTATTATTATTCCATGCATTAGTCAAGTTTCAACAGAAAGAAAGAAAGAAAGAAAGAAAGAAAAAGGGTAATTAAAGGAAAGAAAGAAAAAATTGAAAGAAGAAAGAAAGATAAAGAAATAATTAAAAGAAAGAAAGAAAAAGGAATAATTAAGACAAAAAAAGAAAAGAAAGAAAGAAACAGATTGAAAGAAAGAAAGAAAAAGGCGAAAGGAAAATGTGGAATTGAAAGAAAGAAAGAAAGAAAGAAAGAACGAAAAAAATAATTAAGAAAACGAATAAACAAAGTAACAAAGAATAAAGGAAAAGACAAAAAATGAATAATTAAAAGAAAGAAGAAATAAAAAGGAATAATTAAAAGGAAGAAAAAATAATTAAAACTAAAAAGGATAATTAAAAAAAACTGAAGAAAGAAGAAAAAGTTTGAAGGAAAGATAGAAAAAGAAAGAAAGTAAGAAAAGGAAGAATTAATTGAAAGAAAGAAAAAGCAATAATGAAAGCAAAAACAGAAAGAAAGAAAGAAGATTTAAATAAAGGAAGAAAAAAGAAAGGGAAATAAATAAGAAAAATAGATAAATAAATAAAGAAAGAAAGAAAGAGAGAAAGAAAGAGAGAAAGAAAGAAAGAAAGCAGCGTAAAAAATTCGGGTAACGGATGAGGTCGTATGGATTGTTGCATGTTGATTTTCTTTAACGACATAACGGAATGAAGAATACGGAATGAATAAAGAACAGAAATTAAAATGACGAAAGAAAGACGAAAAGACTAATTAAAAGAAAGAAAGAAAGAGAGAAAGAAAGAAAGAAAGAGAGAAAGAGAGAAAGAAAGAAAGAAAGAAAGAGAGAAAGAAAGAAAGAAAGAGAGAGAGAAAGAAAGAAAGAAAGAGAGATAGAAAGAAAGAAAGAAAGAAAGAAAAGAAAGAAAGAAGGAAAGAGGAAAGAAAGAAAGAAAGAAAGAAAGAGAGAGAGAAAGAAAGAAAGAAAGAAAGAGAAAGAAAGAAAGAAAGAAGAAAGAAAGAAAGAAAGAAAGAAAGAAAGAAAGAAAGAAAGAAAGAGAAAGATAAAAGAAAGAAAGAAAGAAAGAAAGAAAGAAAGAAAAAGAGAGAAAGAAAGAAAGAAAGAGAAAGAAAGAAAGAAAAGAAAGAAAGAAAAAGAAAGAAAGAAAAGAAGAGAAAGAAAGAAAGAAAGAAAGAAAGTAAGAAAGAAAGAAAGAAAGAAAGAAAGAAAGAAAGAAAGAAAGAAAGAAAGAAAGAAAGAAAGAAAGAAAGAAAGAAAGAAAGAGAGGGAAAGAAAGAAAGAAAGAAAGAAAGAAAGAAAAGAAAAGAAAGAGAAAAAGAAAGAAAAAAATAAAAAGAAAGAAAGAAAGAAAGAAAGAAAGAGAGAGAGAAAGAAAGAAAGAAAGAAAGAAAGAAAGAAAGAAAGAAAGAAAGAAAGAAAGAAGCGTAAAATGTTCGGGTAACGAATGAGGTCATATGGATTGTTGTATGTTGATTTTTCTTTAACGAAATAATGAAATGAAGTATAGAGAATCAATAAAGACAAAAATTAAAATCACGAAAGAAAGACGAAAAGACGAATTAAAAGAAAGAAAGAAAGAAAGAGAGAAATAAATAAAGAAAGAGAGAAAGAAATAAATAAAGAAAGAGAGAAAGAAAGAATGAAAGCAGCGTAAAAATTCTGGCTATCAAATGAGGTCTTCTGGATTGTTGCATGTTGCTTTTAATTAACGACATAAAAGAAGAACAAAGAATTGAAAAGAAGAATAAAATAAGCGAAAATTACTGAATAAATGCATGACATAAAAGAAACAAAGAAGATGAAAAAGCTCAGTAGTTGAAATCTTTTTTCTAAGGATTGATGCATTTTTTTTGACAATGAAAGAAAGGAAATTAAGGAATTAATCGAAGAATTAGAAAAAAAGGATACAAAGATTAAGGAATAGATCCAGAAATTGAAAGAAATAAAGTTCGAGATATTCATTTTTTTTTTAATATTTCGAAGATTTTATAAAACTTCTGATGCTAGATTTGTAAAAATTAGCTTTGAGTGAGATTATTTTCTGTTGGAAAAGCGTTAAGACAAAAAGAAAAATTGAGCAAAAATTACATTTTCTTTAATTTATAGATAAATCAATATCTGTCTTCTCTAAGAAATAGTAACTTTCTCACAGACGTGATGTGGCTACCCTCTGTCTTTTCCACAGATATTTTCATGGCAACTGCTCTGACGAGCTACTTTCACTGGTGCCCAATCTGCATGATTTTAAGCGTGCTATTAGGTTGGCATTTAAATGTAACTGCCTTTTCTACTCCAACAGCTTCTTCTCTCGCACTTCCAGACAGTGGAACTCCCTTCCTCTTATTACTGAGAGCTATAATCTTCAAATATTGAAATGTAATGTCAATCGGCATTTTCTGATGCCTTGATACTTCTCTGCATCCTTTCCTATAATACCCGTCTTTACGCGTGTTAGTGGCACTCCTGACTTGCTTGGGGTAAAATGCGTAAATATGCACACACACACAAGCACACACACACAAACACACACACACACACGCACGCATGCATGCACAACAATACACACACGCACACACACATATATATTCGCTTGAGGATGAAATGGAACTAATCTTTTAAATTTAATTACAAAATTAAATTTAAAGTTTTAAGCTTCCATTTTTGAAACATGGTTATTAATGTGTAGCGAAAAAACATTTTAAATCAGTTAGTTCATAATATTAATGTTCTGAAAATTAACACTGAGCACTATTTTGTAAAAAAATACGAATATCAATAAGAACACTGGATTACATATCTTACTGTTCTTTTTTTTGTTTGAATATATATATATATATATATATATATATATATATATATATATATATATATATATATATAGTGGGTAGCAAAAGTATTTAACACATTGGTTTTTCTTACATATCTCAAAAAATAAATTTGAGTGTATTTTGCAGCACTCATTGTTCCTTCGATGATTTTCATTATTCCTACTCCATTTGATGGAAAACAACATCATAATATTTCCACCCCCATGTTTGACTGTAGGGATGGTATTTGCTGGTTCGTATTCCACTCCTTTTTTCCTCCATGCATGAGTGCGCATGTTTCGTCCGTAAAGCTCAATTTTCGTTTCGTATGACCAAATTACTTTCTCCCAGAAATCATTAGATTCAATTTCATATTTCTTTACAAAATTCAAACGTGCTTGTATATGTCGGAGTTTCAGTAATGGAGTCTTTCTCGGTGATCTTGAAGTGAGACCTGCACAATTCAGTGATCTTTTAATTGTATTTTTACTAACTTCAGTTCCGCCATTTTTCAAATCATTTTGAATTTCTCGACGAGTTAAAAATAGATTTTTTTTCACAGTACGGGAAATGTATCGCTCATTAGCCTCATTTAAGATACGGGGACGACCACTCCTTTGAATGTTTTCGAATTTTTTCCACTTTCGAACAACAGCACCAACTGTACTCACAAGCAAATTCAAATCTTGAGCGATTTTTCTATATCCCTTACCATCTTTGTGATTCTTTATGATCTTCTTGCGCATGTCGTTCGACAATTCTTTTGTTTTCACCATTTTCTTGCAGTACTGGCAACAGAATAGTTGCAGTGTCTCAGAGCTGTTATCTAATAGCCAACTGAGTATCGTGAGGAGCTGTCATTGGTCGACATATCACATCATATCAATATGGGTAGGAATCATGACAACATGTCTCTTCTAGCATAATATTTGCATTGGTGTTAAATACTTTTGCATATGGGTTATTTTATTTATTGTTAATAAATATTTCCCAAAACAGTGGTTTTAAATTTTTCTTCTATATTTTGAGCGACAATGTTCGTTTAAATATTTCCTATAAGTTTCGTTGAAATTGATCTATTATTTTTTGAGATATGGAAGAAAAACCAATGTGTTAAATACTTTTGCTACCCACTGTATATATATACTAGAACAACTAAAGAACGTTTGGGTTTTTCTTTGGAATTGGAGCTTAAACCCTTGACGATTGGTTTCGTATTGTGTTAATGTTCTTGGTTTTCCAATTTTTCCTCGGTAACGATTTGTTCAATTACAAGTTGAGCTATCCGAGGTTTTCCAAAGGAATATTACACACACACACACACACACACACACACACACATATATATATATATATATATATATATATATATATATGCAGCAATCGTTCATCCAAGATGATTTCTTTAAATCCAACCGACAAGGTGTGTCTGTTTAATTTTCTTACAGTATTTTTTTTCTGTTCTTGTATATGACGTTGTTGAAACGCTGGAATTTAAATTGATTTTAATTTGGTTGATAAAAAACGCTTTAAGATGATTGCAAAGAAATTGTTTTCTTTCTTCAGGTGCTCTATTGTGTTTTTTTCTACGGCACGTGATCTGTAGTCAACTTCTGCCTGTCTCCTCTTACTTTACTATACACTATCTCTCTTTTTTTTTTTTTTTTTTTTTGCTATTTTTTAGCATTTCACCCCCAAGCAAGTCGGGAGTTTTATTAGCACACAATGGCTTACAGAGAGTGGGAGCAAGAGTAAAGAAACCTGATAGAGAAAAGATCAAGAGAAGACCGGGGTATTAGATCAAAGCTTCTAAAGATGTCGATTGACATTGCTTTTGAATAATTGAAGATTACAGCTATCATGGAAGCAAGTAAGAGTAAGGGAGTTCCACAGACGGGAAGTGCGAGATATGAAGCTATTGGAGTAGAAGAGACGATTACCGTTTCGACAGCGAAAGGGTGGAACCTTGATGCTAACCAAGTAATAATGCTTAAATTCATGCAGTTTGGGAACCAGCGAGAGTAGCTGGTCGGAGCAGTTTCTGCGAAAGTATTGGCAGAAAAGACAGAGGGAAGCGACGGCACGTCTATGAGAATTTGACTGTAAACGAGATGCCAGATCAGGACCAATCACATTGCATATCCGTATCTGGATTTAGCCGACGACCTTAAGACGAACAGCGGGGCCACCAGACTATATATTGCAGCAGTATTCCATGCAAGGTCGAATGGTTGATTTCCAGATTTGAAGGAAGGAATCAGGCGAAAAAAAAGACCTTCTGGCGCGACACATAGAACCAACTTTCCTTGCGGTAGATGGAGCTATTGATTCAATGTATTTTTTTCCATGATAGGTCAGCGGACAGTGCCAGACCAAGCAGGCGCAGAGAGACGCTATCGTGGAGTTGATCATCAGACATTCTAATAGGAGGCAGGAGAGGTTCTCTGGGGTGGGTGAATGAGAGCAGTTTTGTTTTTGAGGTATTAAAGTTTACTAAACAATATGAAAACAGGTACAATACTATTTACCATTCCACTACAACTTCCCAGAACAGAAGAGGTTTCATGCCTTTGGTGGTTCTCTAACTTCTTTTACAACCTCTTTCCTCCTCTCGCGCTTAAGGTTTATGTCTTGTTGGTTTTAATGGAGATCTTGGTCTCATTTCATCTTCACCCGTGTCTGAGTCATTCCCACTATCATCCATAAGGCTCATATTCTATTGTAGTGATCTGATCTGAAGAACATATTCTTTCTTCCCTGTCAAGATCTTCTATCTTGACGTCTTCCTCTTCAATTCTGGGTCTTAATCTTTCCTTTCTTTCACATAATAACCGTGTTATGCCACCTTTGCATGATGAAATTAACCCTCTCGGGGTTTGCTATTTTGTCTTTATTATACCGTAATAGGTACAGCTGAATATCAAAAGGTAAATTAAACCAATGTTTACCTTTTCTTTCTTGTTTGTCATGGTAAAAATCTGACTTTTGATGACTGATATTTCATTCTGGAAATGAAAACATCTGCAAAATTGGACGAGGGAATTTCACTTATTCATTATGTTTATAATTCATCCAATTCTGTTAAAGTATTTTTTTTTTTAAATATTGAATCTATTTTTTAAGCATTTTCCATTTCGCAATCCTCTCTGGTCTTTATACTCGCAGGGAAAATTCAGTAACTAGGAAACTGCCTGCAGCATTCACTGACAGAAACAAATATCTGTCGGTCATAACACGATAGCATTTTTACCTCTTGACAGACACAGAAACAAAACATATTTTCTTTTCTGTTTGCTTCTTTTTCGCGTGATGATCTCTGGCGGTAAAAAGTAGATTTTTAAAAGAATTAGTAACAAAGAAAATCTTAAGATTTCAACATCAGCCTGATCCCATGGCTTGCTTTACCCTTCCACCCTCTTTCTCCTTTTTTATTGTCCTATTTTCTTTTTCCTTCAGTAGCAGTAAATAGGTTCAGCTATCACCCCTTTCTTCGCAATCTTCTCTGGGTTTATGCTTTGTTTCCTGTTTAGGATTGTGTTTCCGGTTCATTGTAAAGCCTACTTCAAATCTATATTCTTACGTCCTTCGCCTAAACTCTGAAATTTTTATTTATTATTTATTGATTTTTTTCTCAATAGGTGTTGATAGGTTCGCCTATCGCCCGGTTCTTCACAGAACATCCTAGTCTTTTGAGGAGTTTTACTCCTTATCCCTTGCTTAGGATTGGCTTTCCGGTTCCTTTTAAAGACTACTTCAACTCTATACTCTGAACGTCTCCACCTTAACCCCTGACATTTTATTTCCTATTAAATAACTAGGGATAACACTTTATAAAATGAAAGGTCCAAGTAACGTAGTTACCTCCTCCTTAATTCCCAAATTGTTCACTAGGAGTCGTTTTTCCTATACTATAAATACTCGGCGACTTCTCGCCTCGTTCTCTTTTTCACTTTGCATTTCAGCGGACACATTAAAAATGTGATCTCTCATAGAAATCCGCGTTTTGCCCACCTATGGGAAAACGCCATGAAACACGCATACACGTACGTACGAACATTCACCGATATACGAACTCTTTACGTGCACACACAAACACAAATGTTGATGTCTTTGTCACTTGTAAATTTGTTGTTTAATACATATATTTGTTGACATATATATATATATATATATATATATATATATATATATATATATATATATATATATATATATATATCGGTCTTGTTTGTTTTCTTTACATCTTCGGTTGGATTCAATTTGAGTCCGCCATTATCTTATAGTTGGACCTTCTTCTAGCCTGAATAAATAGCACGTGTTTCTAATTCAACAACACTCAAATCCACGCGGTCCTCGACACAAGTCCTTTTCCTTAGATATAATCTAGTGGGTTAAAGCATTGTTTCATGAATTCAATGACAGAGTCATTATGATTTCAATCGCTGGGGACGATTCCTTCTAAAGTCTACTTCAACGGTATACTTCTAACGACTCCAGCTATTTTTTTTAAGCATTTCACCCCAAGCAAGGCGAGGGAGAGCCACTAGCGTCCAGGCGGCTACAGAAAGCGAGAGTGAAAAGACTGTCTAAAAAGGGGATTGAGTAAAGGATAAGACGGGGATCACGGCAAAGTCAAGATGTCGATTGACGTTGCATTTACATTTTTGAAGACAGTTGTTATTGGGGAAGCAAGGAAGAGGAAGGGAGTTCCACTGTCTGGAAGCGCGAGAAAATAAACTGCTTAAGTAGAAGTGGCTGCTGCATTTAACTAATTCTACACTAAAAGGATGGGACCTAAATGCCAATCTAGTAGCACGCTTAAATCGTGGATCAGGTTGTGTCATAGATAATTACGTTTTGGGGAACCAAATTTAAAGTCGAATAGATCGCCCTAACTACTAAACATGCGTACCTGAAGGTGACTTTTAGAATACAATAACATACTTTACTTTTTAAACAAGAGTGGCAGCGTTCTACGTCCGTGTTTCGTTTCCATTCAAGACGTGAGCGATCTGGGATTTCTGCAACCATCTTAGTAAGATCTGCCATTTCACCATTCTCCCGCACACCCGGTTCTCACCCCTGTTTGCACAAGCTTGCTATTTCAACTATCTGCGGTTTCTTTCTGTCGCTCACGTATTCAGTATGTCATGTAAGTGTCGAATTCTCCAAGTCCTCTTTCTTCATTATGATCCCTAGAAATTTCGACTGTTTCTCTCTAATTTACATATAAGAAAATAATCTTACCAATTTTCGAAAAAAAAAAAACCTCGGTACTTTCTGTCTATGGTATTCTCAGCATCCTTCTGTAGCACATCAGTTCTGTTGCCTCAGGTATCCTATAGATCTGAGGGGAGATTCTTCCGTATCCACTGCCATATAGGAGGGTTATTATTACATTATACTCACAGCTTCTTGCATCCTTGTTAACTGTTTTCTTTTTATGCGTCTTGTTCTTTCAGGGCGTAGACGATCATGGCTCTCCACTTCCTCCTATCGCGTGTGGCTCTCAATAAGTTTCGTTCCTCTGCCACCTCAACCACACCACGTTCTTTCATCCACTTGCTTAAGCCTGCCAGGTATGTCATGCGTTGCTTTCCCTTGTCTCTCTTTTCCTCTATTCGACCTGTGAGTATCAGATTCTCCAGACCCTCTTTTCTCATTACGTGTACCAGAAATTTCATCTGACTCTTGCTTGTGTTAAGTATGGGCTTCCATCTTGTTTACATCCTTTCTAAGACCTCATCGTTGTTCGCAAGCTCGGTCCATGATATCCTTAGAATTCTTCTGTAGAACCATATCTTCGTTGCCTTTATTCTCTTCTTCATCTTTGGGTACACCAAGGCGGTGTAATGGTTAACAAGTTTGTCTCGCTAGAACAATTACGACCGAATAGTGAATTCGTTCCTCACTGGGTGACTCATACTTTCGGCCTTGTGCCACATCTAAGCTACGCTTGGAAAATCACTATTGGTCACCTCGAGGCGGTGTAATGGTTAGCAAGCTTGTCTCACTAGAACAATTACGACCGAATAGTGAGTTCGCTCCTCACTGGGTGCCTCATACTTTCGGCCTTATGCCACATCTAATCTACGCTTGGAAAATCACTCTTGGGCACCTCGAGGCGGTGTAATGGTTAGCAAGCTTGTCTCACTAGAACAATTACGACCGAATAGTGACTTCGTTCCTCACTGGGTGCCTCATACTTTCGGCCTTGTGCCACATCTAAGCTACGCTTGGAAAATCACTATTGGTCACCTCGAGGCGGTGTAATGGTTAGCAAGCTTGTCTCACTAGAACAATTACGACCGAATAGTGAGTTCGTTCCTCATTGGGTGACTCATAATTTCGGCCTTATGCCACATCTGAGCTACGCTTGGAAAATCACTCTTGGGCACCTCGAGGCGGTGTAATGGTTAGCAAGTTTGTCTCACTAGAACAATTACGACCGAATAGTGAGTTCGTTCCTCACTGGGTGCCTCATACTTTCGGCCTCATGCCACATCTAAGCTAGGCTTGGAAAATCAGTATTGATCACCTCGAGGCGGTGTAATGGTTAGCAAGCTTGTCTCACTAGAACAATTACGACCGAATAGTGAGTTCGTTCCTCACTGGGTGCCTCATACTTTCGGCCTTGTGCCACATCTAAGCTAAGCTTGGAAAATAAATATATTCTCTTCTTCATCTTTGAGGAGACCGTCCATCATTCGCTGCCGTAAAGGAGGAGAGAAGTTACGTAACAGCTCAGTACTCTTTTCTTTGTTACCAAAGAGATCCTCCTGTCTCGCAATACTCTGCCCAGCTTTTGGAATGTGTCCCCAGCCATCCCATTATGCCTACGGTTCTCAGTGTTGCACTTACCGTCCTCTGTCAAAACACTTCCCAGATATTTGAATTCCCGCGCCTGTTTGATTGTAGTGACCCCGTCCTGCAAATCAGTATTTCGGGCTTATGCTTTTACTGATGAACATAAAATTCTGTCTTTTTGTAGTTTATGTTTAAACCCTTCTTCGTTCTCCCACGCAGGAGAATTTGTAGTTTTTTTTTTCCGTGTCTTCTATCAGTAGTGTGTCATCTGTGTATCTTATGTTGTTAAGATTGTGGCCGCCAATCTTAAATCCGGCTAGGATTTCCATTTCTTTCAGAATTGCCTCGCTATATAGGTCCGGTAAGGAGACACAACCTTGCCTTTGCGTGTCAGCCACTTCCTCGATTAGCAACAGGAATGTTCTATAGATAACAGTTAGTACTTTTACTGGTGACCCTGCCTTCTGTCTTCTTATGATTAGTCCCTTCTTCTCGCTATCTGACGGTCTTCAAAAACTGAAATTCAATACCATTCGTCATTTTTTTTTCAAACCCCGTTCATTGATTTTCCTCTCTACTCAGTAACGTTTCATCTGATTCCTTCATTACTCAGTAACCCCATGCATTTTAGTGTCCTTATCGGGTTGGTTCGGTGAGAGGATTAAAAAAAAAAAAAGAAAAAAAAAAGAAGACTTAAAAAATGACGAGTGTATGTGATACCACATCACAGATTAAATTCCGATCATGTCTAATTAGACGAGTGATCGCTGATGCTGGCGTTCGGATCGACGTATAGGTCAGTGAAGTTTGATATATAAGTTATTCTGAACTGTAACTCGGGCTCCTGCTGGCAAAACCTGACGGTTTACAAAGGAACCCGTACTCTTGGTTACCAAAATAAAATAAATCCATCTATGCCAAACGATCTGTAGGTTTCCATTTCGACTTTGATGATTCTCCTTTTGATGCGGAAAAGCAAACAAGACAAAAGCTTAGTTGAAAAATCGATACCAACAGATAGCTGACTCCTGCAGAGTTCGCAAGTTAGTATCACAGACAAATGATAAGTTTAAACAGAGGGCAGAAAATTCATCACCGAAATCCGAAAGCGCATTGAAATAGTGAAGATTGCCTTCCAAAAGTATTTAGAATCCGGAAAAAAACTCAAAGAGAGCTGAGCTGTCGTATCCCACAAACCCATATATATATACATATATATATATATATATCGACTCTCCCGTCGAGATTCGACGTATGAGGGTCAAGCAGATCAAGAGCAGTTTTCAGGAAGCCGACAGCCCTACACCGGCACATGAGATTTGATTATAGTGGCTAAGGCCTCGTGCAGGACCATCCAAACTTTTTGAAGGGACGAATACAGAGACCTGGTGCACCGAATACCACAAGGTTCCCGAACGACCCTCCGCAGGTTTTGAATTCAGAGTTGTCCTTCTAGACCAGTTGCCATCCAACTGTCCTGCTATTTTACCCATAGCTGGAGGGAGAGGATTCATACCTTTCCCAAGGGTATTAACACGTAAGTAAATGTAATGGATTCGACTAGAAATAGAACTCGGCTCTCCGATTCCTCAATCCAAGCCGCTATCCATTACTCCACCGTTCCTATATATGCAGTTTTCATATATATTTATATATTATATGCGATGATAGATTATGGGAAAGTGCTCCAATATTATTAATAGAGCTATATATATATATATATATATATATATATATATATATATATATATATATATATATATATTTTGTAGGATTGATGATAGCTCTATCACTAATATTGACCACTTTCCAATAATTACTATTAATAAAAACCCTACACTTAAATTAGACAAAAATAGTGAAAAATTATGTGATTGTAGAAACCCAGAAGACTGCCCATTGGAAAATAAATGCCGTGTAGAATCTGTGGTATACCAATGTACTATCTCATCCACTGAGAGTCCTAATACTAATATGATATACATTGGGTCTACGAAGAATGAATTTAAAACCAGATGGAGTCAACTTCAACAATATTAATAAAAGAAATCAGACATCTCTATCTAAATATTTTTGGCATTTGAAGGAAATTAATAAAACACCAAAAGTAAAATAGAAAATTATAAACAAAACTAGAACTTGTAAAACTTGGGATGACCCATGCCCTTTATGCCTACATGAAAAACTACACATTATTAAGTTTCTAAATAATAGAAATCTATTAAACAATAGACATGAGTTAACGGTTTTTTGCCGACATCATCAAATTTTCGAATTGAATAATTAGCATAAAAAACATACAAACAAAAAAATATAAGTACAAATTTTAAACTCCATATTCTAAATAAAAAGTTTAAATGCCCTACCCAATAAAAAAAAAAAGAAAAAAGAAAACCCTTTATGAAGTCGTCATAAAAAAAAAAAACAAATGTTAGCGAATTATGACAGTTTTTTTTTTTATATATACACAAAACCCTTTCAGGAAAAAAATTAAAACGATGTCATCTTCCGCTTTAAATTTAGACACCCCCAACCTTACCCTGATTTGACCTCTTTGAATGTAACTGAGATATTGATATAAATTATTAACCCTTACGCTTTCCCTTTTCATAAAAATAATTGCTGTAGCCGTTAGTATAGTAATTTTAATTTTAATAATGAATATGCTTATGAAACGCGTAAATTTCAGGAATTAGTTATTCCCCAAAAAATTTCTATTGAAGATGGAACAGAGCTTGGTACTTTAATTCAAATAATTATATTGAAGTTTTCGGCACTTGTTTTGAGACATGAAAACTCTTATGTAGCGTTGGAATTATATTTTTTTAAATAAATAAATATATATATATATATATATATATATATATATATATATATATATATAAATCATAATTCATTCGTGAATATTTCTATATTCATCTTTTCAGACCGAAATTTCTTAATAAATGAAGCCAATTAAATTACAATATTCGATAAAACGTTGACTTTGGGGTATATACACTTGAAGTGTTGATTATATGGTGCTGGCACATTTGTGGGAACATATATATATATATATATATTAAGACTACAGAGAAAAGAAAAATTCATTTTCTCCATTAATACATTCATTTCTGTAGTGTAATGCTACCAGCAACCAGAATTTATTTTTCTGCTGATGATGTCCATGTTGGCCGAAACTAGTCAAGGAATCGAAATGAAATAATAATACAACGAAAAAATATTAATATACAACCCAGTGTGTCTGAAGAGTTTGATTGTTTTATATTTTTTGTTTTATATATATATATATATATATATATATATATATATATAGATAGATATATAAATGTGTGTGTGTGATTTTACTGCTTATCACGCGCTTTTGTGTGTGTGCTTTTTATATATTCTTAGATGTATAAACCATCTGTAATTCTAAATTGGCATCTTTAGTATTATCTACACATTAATTAAGTTATTTTTTCATCTTTTATTAATATTTATTACAAATCATTTTAATTTACTTCACTTTTTTTAAATAATTCATTTATATTAAATTATTATTATTATCATTATTTTTATTTTCTTTGATTTCTGGCGTTTACACATTTCTTTCCGGGTCCCGCCCAGGGACCTAAGGTTAGAAATGGCATCATGACACTTTCCACCGACAGAAAAAAAAAAAAAATTACATAGATAATGCCCTTCGTACTCGTCAGAACAATTTTTTTTATCTCCTTGAGGCATGGACTTCCAGGAATCCCTTCAATTAGTCTACTGCAATCTTTTCCAACCAGTCCTAGGGCTCCAACTACAACAGGGATTGTTGATGTTCCCATATGCCACATTTTCGAGATTTTTATTTCAAGGTCCTTGTATTTTGACAACTTTTTGAATATCTTCAAAGATACATTGCAGTCAGCAGGGACTGCCATATCAATAAGGAGGCACCGTTTTTGTTTGTGGTCTTTAATAACAATATCTGGCCGGTTGGCCTTGATTGTTCTGTCAGTGTGACTTGTGTAGTCCCATAGAATTGTAACAGGTCCTATCTCCCTAAACGGGTCTGGGTGGTGTTCATACCAGTTTCTTTCAGTTTCCTTCCCGTAGAAGTTGCAGATTTTCCAGTGCAGATATTGGCCCACTCTGTCATGTCGGGTTTTATATTCAGTGGATGCCAATATCATGCAACCTGATACAAGATGATCAATTGTTCCTGGATATTTATCACAGAATCTGCATTTTGTGCTGACACAATATTTTAGTATATGTGCTTGATAATTCCTAGTTAGCAAGCATTGGTCCTGCGCAGCAAGGATAAAACCTTCAGTTTCCGCTTTCAACCCTGCACTACGTAGCCACTGATGGGTACGGGTTTTGTCTACGTCAGCTTGTTTGGTACGGGCAGAGTATTGGCCATGAAGCGGTTTATCTTGCCATCGTTCCTGTAACTGGTCGGTTGCATTCGTCTTTGCTGTCTTTTTTAGGTATTTTGCAGTTTCAGCCGGTGTATTGTGCTGTAGTTGCATCTGTACGCCCATTTGAAACTCCATTTTGAATTTGTTGGCTTCTTTCATTACAGAGTAAAGACGCTTACTACTTTCATGTTCCTTGACGCATACCATCACCCAGTCTTCTGTAGTTTTCAAATATCTTTGGAGGCCAATTGTTGTAGTTTTGTAGGACAGTTCTAGTTGAACTAATCCTCTGCCTCCTTCGGATCTGGGCACATACAGACGATCGACATCAGATTTGGGATGATGCATGCGATAGCAAGTGAGAAGCTTTCTCCTTTTTGCGTTCATTCGCTTAATTTCAGCTATGGTCCAGTTAAGAACATTAAAGCTGTATTGCACCACAGGGACAGCCAATGTGTTTATGGCTGATATCCTGTTTTTTTAGTTTAGCTCAGTATTTAGTACCAGACGTACACGCCTGTAGTACTCTTCTCTTATTTTGTTCCTTCATTTGGGGGTGTTGTATGCCATCTCCTTCGTTAATTCCTAGGTACTTATAAGCTTCACCATGCTCCAGTTCCCTAATCTTTGTGACAAAATCTAAATCTATTAAGGGTGTTTCTGTAATTCTACCTTTCTTGAAAGTTACTTTTGCACAGTTATCTAATCCGAAGTGCATACCTATGTCGTCACTGAAGTATTTTACAATACTGAGGAGGCCTTTCAACTCATTGTCGTCTTTGGCAAAGAGTTTGAGATCACATTGTTATTATTAAATGTTTTATTAAGGTTATCTATCTAATTTGAAACTGTTTTGATTTGTCCTGCATAAAATAACAGGCCATATCAGACAATTTGTTCTTCTTTCAAATCAGATCACACAGAAAAAAGGAATTACTATTATCTCTTCATTTCTTTCTCCTCCCCTTCCCCCTCCCCTTCTCTCTATATTTCACGTTTTAAAAAGAAATTTGATATTCGAGAATCTCTGAGTTTTCTTCCTTCCTCTCCCTATTTCTTCTCATCTTTTGCCGCCATTTATGAAGAACCTTAGGTCTGAATCGATGAATATAGAAATATTCACGAAATAAATTATAGCTGAAATGGATCTTTAAGGTGATTTTCTTAATTTATTATATATATATATATATATATATATATATATATTTCTTAACTTGTTCAAGTCTTCCCTTCCTATCCGTATAAACTACCTCCTATCGTGTCCCTCTACCTCGAGTGGCTATCGGGCCTTGTACAGAGTGAAACTTATTGTAAAAAATGTAACCATTTTTTTTAAAATCTAGGCAAAATTGATACAGGTCTATTTCAGTTCAGTATCAGAAAGACAAAGGGAAATTCTGTTGGATTTGCATCTAACAAATCTTATCCATTGATTAGACTTTTTTGTAATCTTTTACAGTTTTTTTTACAGTTTTTACTTATGGAAAACAGTAAAAAAAATTATGTATTTTTGCATGTGGTGATTCATAATTAGAATTCTGGTTTGAATATATTTTTTCATGCAATACATACATAAGTGTTTTGACAAAGATATAACAAAACAAGAGGTTGCAGATAAATAGTTTATTGAACAGTAAATAAAACAGAAGTGTGTTACACGACTTGGGAGTGTGTATCGGCTGACCAGTGTTCAGTCTATCACTGTTAATATCTAACAGCCCCACCCCACCAAACGCACATGAGGGATATATGTGGTATAAGGCCGAGTTTAAGGCGGTTCATCCGAGACCGTAGGCTCGGCCAAAAAAATCCTCGTAGAACCCGCATAAAAGGGTTCGGGTCTGTCTACCTCCACGGACGAAACACTACTCTTCGGCACAGCCTCGTCCAGGTTCCTCTCTGTCAAAAGCAGAGAGTTCTTTTGGAGTCACAGTCACAGCATCGTTAGAACAATTTATCACTGTTATATTTAACAGCCACCACGCCCCACGAGGGTTATATGTGGCACAAGGCCGAGTTTCACATGGATCATCTGAGTCCCCTAGGAACGCGTTCGGGTCTATCTAACTTCTGGGCGAAAGTATGCTCTCCGGCACAGCCCTGGCAGGAGCTGCGAACAGTCACAGCCTTCAAAGAACGGTCTATCTCACTGCTAATATTTAACAGCCCCAAACACCACCACGAGGGGTATATGTGGCACAAAGCCGAGTTTAACGTGGGTCAGGAGCTGCGAACAGTCACAGTCTCGGTAGAACAGTCTATCAGTGTTCTCCCGAGGTTTACTTTCTTACTACTTTATAGTTAGTGGAAGAGTCCACAATAGCCTCAATAGAGGGAGGACGCCACAATACACACACACACACAGACACACACACACATATATATATATATATATATATATATACAGTGTAACCCGGATATAAGAGACCCGGATATAAGAGAGATTTTCTCTGGTCCCAAATTAGAGCCTGTGTTAATGTATATAAAATAGACCAAATTCGGATATAAATAAACCCGGATATAAGAGAGTTTTTCTCTGGTCCCAAATTAGAGCCTGTGTTAATGTATATACAATAGACCAAACCCGGATATAAGAGAAACCCGGATATAAGAGAGATTTTCTCTGGTCCCAAATTAGAGCCTGTGTTAATGTATATAAAATAGACCAAATTCGGATATAAGAGAAACCCGGATATAAGAGAGATTTTCTCTGGTCCCAAATTAGAGCCTGTGTTAATGTATATAAAATAGACCAAATTCGGATATAAGAGAAACCCGGATATAAGAGATTTTTCTGGTCCCAAATTAGAGCCTGTGTTAATGTATATAAATAGACCAAACCCGGATATAAGAGAAACCCGGATATAAGAGATTTTCTCTGGTCCCAAATTAGAGCCTGTGTTAATGTATATAAAATAGACCAAACTCGGATATAAGAGAAACCCGGATATAAAGAGATTTTCTCTGGTCCCAAATAAGAGCCTGTGTTAATGTATATAAAATAGAGCAAACCCGGATATAAGAGAGATTTTCTCTGGTCCCAAATTAGAGCCTGTGTTAATGTATATAAAATAGACCAAACCCGGATATAAGAGAAACCCGGATATAAGAGACTTCTACTCTGGTCCCGACAACTCTCTTATATCCGGGTTACACTGTATATATATATATATATATATATATACATATACAGGCGCGCGCGCACACACATACACAGACACGCTTTTAAAAAGACGTGATATAATCATGCCTCATCTTTTAGAATTTCAGAACGCAAGTGCAATACGAACATGGCAAACCACTTTTCAAGCTTTAGAGATACGAATAACAAAGGACCGGACATTTAATGGAGTATTTTATGAAATGCAAAGGCTAGCAATGTGAATGGCATCTCGTTTAGCTGGCACTGATTTGTTCAACGGAAGGTTTGAGATTATGGCCAAATGTAGACACGTCAGAAAGTTAATTGTTGGGCTATACGAACCCGGATAGAGTTGGTATTATTTTTTCACTCACAACTCGCCCATCACTTCCAATGTCGAATATCATTTACGTTCTTGAGTTGCCTCTGATTGATTCGCTGAACATAGCACTTTTTTAATATATATATATATATATATATATATATATATATATATATATATATATATATATTATAAATTAATTGATTTAAAATATGTTTTTTTTTCCGCTTCACAAATTTTTTGAAACATGGTTAGAACTGTGTAGCGGAAAAAACATATTTTAAATCAATTAATTTATAATATTAATGCTCTGTAAATTTACATTGAGCACTATTTTGTAAAAATAAAAATATCTATAAGAACACCGGATCATATATCTTACTTTTTATATATATATATATATATATATATATATATATATATATATATATATATATATATATATATATATATATATATATATATATATATATATATATATATTATATTTTTAAAAATATGACTCCAACTCATGAGTTGGAATCATATTTTTAAATAAATAATTTATGCTCTACTATTGTATCGAGCACTATTTTTTTAAATTGATAACAAAAAATACTAAGGAACCTTGGATTATTTACCTAACCAGTTCTTTCCTATTTTCTATATATTTTCACACACACGCATATATATATATATATATATATTTTATGAAATGGACAAAGTCCGAGAATTATTTTAAGACATTTTTATGTTCATACATTCTTTTTATACATACAAATATTTAAGTAAATGCTCTTTTATAATAAACAGTATTATACAACATTTACCGGCCTGAATGTCCGAGAAATTTTCAGAGAAAATATTCGTCCTCCGACAGGAATTGAACCTGTATCCTATACGGAACCGTCATTTAGCATGACATGCCTTTAACCGATTTTGCCACAGAGGAACGTTTACATTTATACATTTGATACGCTATGCGCAGATATGAATGTACGTGAGAGATTCATAGAAGATTGAAGTTCAAATAAAGTAAATTCGACCTTGCTAACTGAAAGGTCCTTTGATTTGTTTTGTTTTATGTCATCCTTAATGGGTTATTTAATGCCGACAAGATTTTTATTGCTGGTAATATTTTGTTTTGTCAAAAATCTATTTCTGGTAATATTTTTCCTTCAAAACGTGTTTCTGGTAATAATTTCTTCCCCAAAAACTATTGCTGGTATTATTTTTTCCTGTGTAGCTGGTAATATTTTTTTTCCAATATATATATATATATATATATATATATATATATATATATATATATATGATAAAGAACGCAATGGTCAGAGTTGAATAAAACCAGGAAATATAAAAGTATTAAAAAAAGTGCTTAATACACATTTGAAAAGATAAAAATTTAACATGTAGATAATTTAATTATAGAAAATCAGGTAATCAAGTAATTTACAAAGCAGAATTAATAGATACAAATAACCAGGAAAGATATACATAGGGTGTACTGAGGGTAAATTTAAAAAGAAAAAGAGTGATCATCATTTCAACTTAGAGCTGAAGAGATCAATTTGAAAAGATCCAACTCAATTCATAAGACGTTTGGCAGGTGAGAGAGGAGTTTCTGCTATGGCTGGCAAAAGAGCAGTGAAAAAAAGACATGGAAATGAAATCGTACGTGAGACATTTGAGGGAGCGTGTTTCTCTGGGACAGAAAGTTAGACAATTAGAGAGGTCTAAGGTCATCTTGAGTAAGTTATGAAATGTCCTGGAATTATATATATATATATATATATATATATATATATATATATATATATATATATCTTGTCCTAGTCCGAAGCAATTCTGTGGCGAGAAACAAAAACCAGCAGTCTACAAATTTCCAGAGAGACCATTGAAAGTAGAAGACAAATCTCTGAACTATATAAAGTCTTTCACCTATCTTGGTAGCAAAGTCAACTACAGTGGAACTTTAGATGATGAAATCAAGCATCGGATTGCTAAGGCTACCAGTGCTTTCGGCAAACTTCGCCATCGCTTGTGCAATGAGCGCAGTATTCGACTGGATACGAAATTTCGTGTTTACGTAACTGTTGTCTTTGCCATCCTATTGTACGGCTCAGAGTTGTGGACTTCATACAGGTACCATATACGCCAATAGGATGTTTTCCATAAAAGCTGTCTGCCTACCATCTTTGGAGTTAACCTTCAAGATAGGACATCTTACGTAGAACTGTTTAACAGGTGTAACATTAGAGGAATCGTGACTTTTCTCATACAGTCTCAGTTACGGTGAATTGGTCATGCCTTGAGAATGTTTGATGAAAATTAAAAAAAAATAGATCAACAATCATTACATCATCTGTAAACTTTGTCAACAAGAGAAATTATCTGTAATAAAATTTACAAAAAAAAACAACTTTTACACCAGAGATCGCCTGAAGATACAGAAAGTTTGAAACCAAGGTAGCGAAATCGGATGTTTTTGCCAATTTTTTATACTATACAATATATATATATATTTTCCTTCTTTTAAGCGAAGCGCTTTGCCGTGCTGATGTTGCTACATTGATCTCTTCTTGCCTATCTCACACTGCGAATTTTTCCTCCTCTATACTAAACATTAAATCTGTTACTAAAAAGAAGTAAACAAAATGAACATAAAAACGATCAGCTTAAAAAAAGGACTCGTAACTGGAAAAACCGATGGAAAAAAAGAATGTTAACAACAAATATTTTTACACCCAACCCAGTTCTGTGGAATCAGAATCAACGTTGAGTTTAATCAAGCTGAATGAGCCAATTGGAGTAAAGTGCCATGCAGGTTTAAATTTTTCCCACTTATGACGAATTCAGCTATCGATTTTTTTTTGCATGCTATATATATATAGCTATCATTCGTGTCAGTCAGCTGTTGAATCTCAGGCTGGCCAACAGAATCTTAGGAACCTATTCGCGGCAGTAGAAAATGGCCGCAAACTACATGAAAAGTGCCGTAGAAGCATGAAAAAATCGATTATTTCCACTATCGTTGGGAGTTGGGAAATGCAAAGTCGGTCTTGGACTTCCCGCTTCCCGAAAATTATGGCCGTGCATTCGTTGCACACACACACATCTTGCTTTTTTGTTTGTTTGAACTCACAACCCTATATCAACAAAATCACAAACCAATGACTTTATCCACTCGACCATTGTCCCGTAGATATTCAGACAAAAAAAAAGGCAATACACCCCCCCACAAAATTCCTGTTAACATTGATTCTATCCGCCTAACCCATCAACTAGACAAGAGCTTCCTTGTTTTGTGTAAATTATGCAATTTATCCACCCGAGCAGTGAGTGACCATAGCTGATATATGTTAATATTAGATCCTATTCATTCCGTGTGCGTCAAACCGTAATGGCGGAAAACGCGCTTCGTTGACCGCTTTCAATTAACCAAAATTCGATCAAAAACCGCGTCGAGTGAAGAAACGACACGAGAAAATAATGCGCAATTGTTGTTTGTTTGTTTTTTCTTCTTTTTATAGTTCTTAGATACTTTTTTCATTTGTTCGTTTTCATAAACTTTAGTTATCTGTGCCACAGCTGAAAAGGTCATAGGCCCTAAAACTTTGGGGAAAAACAACGATAGCCACCCGACATTTTGTGCGTTAATGGCAATGTAACAAACGGTACGTACAAAGTGAGTGAGGGACATCGTTTGACCTGAGATATAATTAAATTTTCTTACGCCATCAAACTACCCGGCGTAGTTGCCCAGTCTGAATAAATAAAATAATGGTCGTCATTACACATATTCGTGTTGCTAATAGAAGACATTGAAAAAAAGGCTATCAAAATAGACAAGGGAAAGAGTGATAGATTGTTATGTAATATCACTCGCTCTGTCTACCAGTGAATATGGGACAATTTCCTCACAGATAAAGAGACATGAGGCAACAGAAACAAAAAAAAGGGTGCTGAATGGTTATATAACATCAGTCCTCCTATATGACAGTGAATGCTGGACAATCTCCTCACAGACGAAGAAGAGACTTGAGGCAACAGAAACAAAGAAAAGGGTGCTGAACGGTTATATAATATCAGTCATCCTATATGTCAGTGAATGCTGGACAAGCTCCTCACAGATGAAAAGAGACTTGAGGCAACAGAAACAAAGAAAAGGGTGCTGAACGGTTATATAATATCAGTCTTCCTATATGGCAGTGAATGCTGGACAATCTCCTCACAGATGAAGAAGAGACTTGAGGCAACAGAAAAAAGAAAAAGGGTGCTGAACGGTTATATAATATCAGTCTTCCTATATGGCAGTGAATGCTGGACAATCTCCTCACAGATGAAGAAGAGACTTGAGGCAACAGAAACAAAGAAAAGGGTGCTGAACGGTTATATAATATCAGTCCTCTTATATGGCAGTGAATGCTGGACAATCTCTTCACAGAGGAAGAAGAGAATTGAGGCAACAGAAACAAAGAAGAGTGCTGAACGGTTATATAATATCAGTCTTCCTATATGGCAGTGAATGCTGGACAATCTCCTCACAGATGAAGAAGAGACTTGAGGCAACAGAAACAAAGAAAAGGGTGCTGAACGGTTATATATCAGTCCTCTTATATGGCAGTGAATGCTGGACAATCTCTTCACAGAGGAAGAAGAGAATTGAGGCAACAGAAACAAAGAAGAGTGCTGAACGGTTATATAATATCAGTCTTCCTATATGGCAGTGAATGCTGGACAATCTCATCACAGATGAAGAAGAGACTTGAGGCAACAGAAACGAAGAAAAAGGTGCTAAACGGTTATATAATATCAGTCCTTCTCTATGGCAGTGAATGCTGGACAATCTCCTCACAGGTGAAGAAGAGACATGAAGCAATAGAAAGGAAGAAAAAGGTGCTAAAAGTTTATATCATATCAGTCCTTCTATATTGCAGTGAATGCTGGACAATCTCCTCACAGATGAAGAAGAGATTTTAGGCAACAGAAACAAAAATGTGTTTTGAACGCTTATATAACATCAGGCCTCTTATATGAAAGTGAATTGTGAAGAACCTCCTCCCAAATGAGTCTTGAAGCAGCAGAAATATGGTTTTCAGAAGGACGCTGAGGATAACATAGACTGAATATGCGAGCAAGGACGGGGTTTTAGAGAAACATAATCCATAACAATACTTAGCAAAAAGAAAAGACAATTAAAATAACTAGGGCACTTAATAAGGAAGAAATCAACGCACAACTTAGTGAGCTGGATTAAATAAGAAAGCAAATCAAGGTTTAGGAGGAATAGCAAAAAAGACAAAATATATTAAGAGCTACAAAGGACAAAAATAGCAGAGAACCATGATCGCCTTCGTCCTGAAGAAACACTTCAAATAGAAGAAAAATGAGCTTGAATAAATCGATGGCGGAACGAGGTTTAGCACAATATTTATTTAGAGCTACGGAGGACAGGTAACTGTCGAGTGCCATGATCGCCTAGGTTCTGAGGTGGCAAGTCACATTCTAGCTGAGCTGGACACTGCTTGACCTTGAGATATAAGCGAACAAGCATCACCGTCGAAAACGATGTTTGGCTCCGAAGTAGATCATTCTATTAATTATTTCACCCCAAAACGATGTTTTAGTGCCAATAACAGGCAATTGGCTGCTGAGAGTAAAAGAAATAAAAGACAATTAATAAAAGGGGTTTCTAAAAGAGAGAATACGGCGATTGATATTGTACTTAAAATTTATATATATGTATATATTATAAATTAATTGATTTAAAATATGGTTATTTTCGCTACACAGTTCCAACCATGTTTCAAAAATAGAAGCTAAAAACCCCTAATTTTATTTTTGCAAATAAATTAAAAGCATTAGTTCTATTTCATCTTCAAGCGAATTTTGGAGTAACTTTTAAAATTTACCGGGTTTTAAATACACAGCTAAAATCACGTTTCCATGGTTACAGAATATTCTACTCAAATTGAACACGGGGTGTCTAGATTTTCCTTATGACAGTATCATTGTATCAGTTATTAGCTACATTTTGGTAAGGGGTGAGGATGTATTTTACACTGAAACCTGACGTCGGTTGAATGGATGTCGTCTGAATTCAAAAAAAAAAAAAAAATTGTTAACGGTAAAAAATTTTCAACGTCATCTTTTTAAAATTAAAGATTTTTTTTTACAATACTTTTTTATTTAACTACGATTTGAAATATTTTCCTTTTAATTTTTATTTTACTATATTCTTTTTAAGAACAGTTAAATGTATTAGAATCCATTATATTATGTAGGATTATTTTAACATTAAGTTTAAGTATGTATATGAGGTTACATTTTTTTTTTTTTTTTTTTTTTTTGTATATGACTATGACAGCAGAAATGGTTACTTAATTTCACTGATTCAGTAAACTTTTCTTTTATATATAAACCTATTATAATATTTCACATGTAAGTACTGAGGACATGGGTCATTCAAAAAGCTTACATGTTATGGTATTTCATATTAATTTTATTTTACTATAGGTGTTATTTTTGGATTCTTTTTAATGCGTGTAGTATTATTTAAAAGAAATTTAGGTTAGAATTCATTCAATTTAACTACAATTTTAATTACAAATTCAAAATTACAACTTTAAAATTTTAAAATATTTTCATTGTTTAGTTTTAATAGACTATATTACTTTATAACAGAAGGAAAATTACTCATATTAAGTAAGATTATTTTTCCATATCAAAGTATATGTAAATTTTTTTTTTTTTTTTTTTTTTTTTTTTTTTTCCCTTCCCTTTTTCTTCCTTTAAATTTAAATATTATTTAAGTAATATTAATGGCACTTACTACAAAACTAGCTAAGTCATTTCTCAGATTTAGTAAACTTTATTTATTTATTAATTAATTAATTTATTTATTTCAAATATATGTAACCTAATTAATAAAGTTTTCATATGTATGTATAAATAACATGTTAGAATTCATTTTATTTTACTACAATTTTAATTTCAATTTTAAAATTTTAAAATTATAACTTTAAAATTTTAAAATATTTTCATTGTTAGTTTTAATTTAGACTATATTACTTTATAACAGAAGGATAATTACTCATAGTAAGTAAAAAATTTTTTTTTCCTATCAAAGTATATGTAAATTACAATTTTAAACTTTTAATTTAGATATTATTTAAGTAAATATTAATGGCCCAGACTACAAAACTATCTAAGTCATTTCTCAGAATTAGTAAACTTTATGTATTAATTCAAGTTTAAGTATGTATATGAGGTTACATTTTTTTTTTTTTTTTTTTTTTATATATATATATAAACCTAGTGATATAATGTTTCTCATGTAAGTACAAATTAATATGAAATACCATAACATGTAAGCTTTTGAATGACCCATGTCCTCAGTACTTACATGTGAAATATTATAATAGGTTTATATATAAAAGAAAAGTTTACTGAATCAGTGAAATTAAGTAACCATTTCTGCTGTCATAGTCATATACAAAAAAAAAAAAAAAAAAAAATGTAACCTCATATACATACTTAAACTTAATGTTAAAATAATCCTACATAATATAATGGATTCTAATACATTTAACTGTTCTTAAAAAGAATATAGTAAAATAAAAATTAAAAAGGAAAATATTTCAAATCGTAGTTAAATAAAAAGTATTGTAAAAAAATCTTTAATTTTAAAAGATGACGTTGAAAATTTTTACCGTTAACAATTTTTTTTTTTTTTTTTTTTGAATTCAGACGACATCCATTCAACCGACGTCAGGTTTCAGTGTAAATACATCCTCACCCCCTTACCAAAATGTAGCTAATAACTGATACAATGATACTGTCATAAGGAAAATCTAGACACCCCGTGTTCAATTTGAGTAGAATATTCTGTAACCATGGAAACGTGATTTTTTTAGCTGTGTATTTAAAACCCAGTAAATTTTAAAAGTTACTCAAAATTCGCTTGAAGATGAAATAGAACTAATGCTTTTAATTTATTTGCAAAAATAAAATTAGGGGTTTTAGCTTCTATTTTTGAAACATGGTTGGAACTGTGTAGCGAAAATAACCATATTTTAAATCAATTAATTTATAATATTAATGCTCTGTAAATTTACATTGAGCACTATTTTGTAAAAATAAAATATCTATAAGAACACCGGATTTTATATCTTACTGTTCTTTTTTTTTTATTTATATACATATATATGTATATATATATATATATATATATATATATTAAGACATTTTTATGTTCATACATTCTTTTTATCGATACAAATATTGAAGTAATAAACAGTATTAAACAAAATTTACAGGCCTGAATGTCCCAGAAATTGTCATAGAATTATAAAAAGAGAGCATTTACTTAAATAAACTAAAATAATTGTCGGAATTTGTCCATTTCATAATGTGTGACGTCATTTGTTTACATTTGGATGCACTTTGAGCAGATATGAATGTACGTGAGAGATTCATGGAAGATTGAAGTTTAAAGACAGTAAATTCGACCCTGCTAACCGAACACTCCTCTGTAGCTAAATCGGTGAAAGGCGCGTCAAGCTAAATGACGGTTCCGTATAGGATACAGGTTCGAATCCTGACGAATATTTTCTGTGAAAATTTCATGGACATTAAGGCCGGTAAATGCTGTTTAATACAGTTTATTATAAACAGAGCATTTACTTAAATATTTGCATCGATAAAAAGAATGTATAAACATAAAAAATGTCTTAAAATAATTGTCAGACTTTGTCAGTTTTATAATGTGTGACGTCATATATATATATATATATATATATATATAAGCAAGTGTAAATGGATAAAATCCGACAGAATGTAGAAATTTTGAAAAACAAACAAAATCCATAAATTTTAACTACATTTATGGATTTTTTTGTTTTTCAAAAATTTCTATTTATATATATATATATATATATATATATATATTCAATATATGATTGGTGTATATGGAATGAATTCCAATAACCAACAAATACTATTCTTAAAAGTGTGCTCAATACAAAGTAGAG
>CAHIKZ030000950.1:100000-192500 GCA_903632075.3 Acanthosepion pharaonis
TTCTGGCATTGAACTCACAACTCTTTAGTGACTGGATCAAACCAACGTCTTTATCCACTGGGTCAATACCAGGTCAGAGCAGGGTGAACCAAAATTTGAAGATTTGAGTTAAAAGGGAAATAAATGAGACATCCGGGAGAGGCACGGCACTTGGAACTAGAACAATCTGCCGCGGTGGGCGAAATAAAAATTTTGATTCGAAATTCCAGTCATCTGAAGAAGGCCGGAACGTACAACGGTAGAAACGTTGTGAATATGACAATGAAGACGAGGATACCGGTCCGAAAAATGTAAGTAGTTCACGTAAGTGTTATTCTGACAGCTCCTTCTCTAGCACTCCTCGCACGTGTCTATCCTTCCCGGTTTCTTCATTAGCCCTCACCTACAATCGTCAAAATTATAAATCAATCGCTGTATCTGACTTATGGACACCTGTTCTTTTATTGTCTTTTTTTTACCTGGCTAACGTTTTGTCAACTTTTTTTCTCTCTCAGCAAACTGTTGCTTCTCAGTGGTGTCATCGCCTTACTTGAGGTGATACGATTTAAAAAATATCGAAACATTGTCTTTGAAATTTACTTAGCCCTTTGAGGCCTGCGTTCCTGAACAATTTTAACCCTTCTGTTAGATCCTCTCCTGAGTCAAAATTAACAAATAATTGGGATGTAATGGTTCACGGTAGATATAGAAATAGTTACAAGTGTTTACCCTCCGTTTAACAGGTGGTTGGGAATTACGTCATTTTTCTCTACCATTGTTCGAGAGGTTGCTTAGCATTACGTCTTTTTTCTCTATCATCGGTAAAGCGGTGGTCAGGGCTCAAAGGCTTAATTAAACGATGCGATCTAAACTATTCACAAAGTAACAACCCTTCGATCGATAAAGAATCGATTGTATTACCTCATCATCTTTCATTATTAGTAGTTGCGTTTCAATGGAATTAAGACATTGCTTGGGATGAGGTGAAGAAAAAAAATAAAAATCGTCAAATAAAAAAAATATATAAATAAATCTATTTCTATATATTTTTCATCAGTTCATCCTAAGCAAGGCAATAAAACCACTAAAACGCAAAAGGTTACCGAGTGTGAGAGAATATAAGAAATGGAAAACGTTATTAAAGAGAGAGAGCAATAATAATAATAATAATAATAATAATAATAATAATACTCTGCCCAAACAATTGGCCTCCAAAGATATTTGGAAACTACAGAAGACTGGATGATGGTATGCGTCAAGGAACATGAAAGTAGTAAGCGTCTTTACTCCGTAATGAAAGAAGCCAACAAATTCAAAATGGAGTTTCAAATGGGCGTAGAGATGCAACAATACACCGGCTGAAACTGCAAAATACCTAAAAAAGACAGCAAAGACGAATGCAACCGACCAGTTACAGGAACGATGGCAAGATAAACCGCTTCATGGCCAATACTCTGCCCGTAACAAACAAGCTGACATAGACAAAACCCGTACCCATCAGTGGCTACGTAGTGCAGGGTTGAAAGCGGAAACTGAAAGTTTTATTCTTGCTGCGCAGGACCAATGCTTGCTAACTAGGAATTATCAAGCACATATACTAAAATATTGTGTCAGCCCAAAATGCAGATTCTGTGATAAATATCCAGAAACGATTGATCATCTTGTATCAGGTTGCACGGTGTTAGCACCCACTGAATATAAAACCCGACATGACAGAGTGGGCCAATATCTGCACTGGAAAATCTGCAACTTCTACGGGAAGGAAACTGAAAGAAACTGGTATGAACACCACCCAGACCCGGTTACGGAGATAGGACCTGTTACAATTCTATGGGACTACACAATACACACTGACAGAACAATCAAGGCCAATCGGCCAGATATTGTTATTAAAGACCACAAACAAAAACGGTGCCTCCTTATTGACATGGCAGTCCCTGCTGACTGTAATGTATCTTTGAAGATATTCAAAAAGTTGTCAAAGTACAAGGACCTTGAAATAGAAATCTCGAAAATGTGGCATATGGGAACATCAACAATCCCTGTTGTAGTTGGAGTCCTAGGACTGGTTGGAAAAGATTGCAGTAGACTAATTGAAGGGATTCCTGGAAGTCCATGCCTCAAGGAGATATAAAAAAATTGTTCTGACAAGTACAGCCCACACTTTACGAAGGGCTGTATCTATGTAATTTTTTTTTGTCAGTGGAAAGTGTCATGATGCCATTTCTAAACTTAGGTCCCTGGGCGGGACCCGGAAAGAAATGTGTAAACGCCAGAAATCAAAGAAAATAAAAATAGTAATTAAAGAGACAAAAATAACGATTGACATTGTATTTAAATATCTGATGATCAACGTTGACTGGTAGCCAGAAGAGAATTCCACGGTCGAGAAGTACGAGAAAAGAAGCTGTTAGCAGATAACTTACGATAAAATGGCGAGAACTTTCCGCTAAAATTCATAAAGTCTAAGTACCATATAGGAAAGTTCATCAAAACCATTACGAAGAAAATATTTATAGAAAAGGCACAAGGAAGCTTCTTTAGGGCGATATGAAAATGACTGAAGCCGAGATGTCAGATCAGGACCAATGCCATTAATGATAACACTTTGGATTTTATCAAGGATCTGTAAGTATATAGCAAGTGCAACAAGTCATATGTTGCATCGATATTGAAGGTATGAACGAATGGCAGATTTATAAATATATAAAAGAGATTCGCGCGGGAAAAATTGTCTTGCAGGAAACAAGGAACCAACTCTCCTGGCAGCAGGTCGAGCAATTGATTCTCTTTCTCTTCGTCCGTTTCCTCCAGATTAAAGATTCATCTTCAAAAATCCACGTTTTTTTTTTTTTTTACTCCAGAGTAATTTAAATATGAATATCTATTCAGTTATATTCTTCTTTTAAAGGCATCCATGATTAATTATAAATCGACGTGATTGATCACGTTTCCTTTCAATTGAAAATAAGGCCAAGTTTTCTCTTTAAATATAATTCGACTTATAGAAATGTTTATTCTCAAGATGGCAGACATTGTATTGTTTTATTCTTTACGAAATTTGGAGTCCTTTCTTTCTTCATGTGAAAGAGTGTTTAAAAAATGGCGACAAACCATTCTAAAGTTATGAAGATTATGAAGCGGCTCTGTAGTGTAAGGGTTACATAAGCAAGCTTGTTTCGTTAGATCACTTAAACAGGGTGGTGAGTTCGATCGTTACTGGATACGCCATCCTTATGATACATCTAAATTATGCTTAGTAAATTGCTAAAAGCTCTTAGGCTTCATCTATATTGCAACCCCCGATTTATTAAACTCCATCAGTAATAATCCCGCTCCCACTCTTACACTGTAGAAACTTTTAAATGTAGCCGTCTCTTCTACTCCAATACCTTCATACCTCGCACCTATCGCCTGTGGAACACCCTTCACAATTATTGTTTTCCTGAGAGCTATAATCTCCAGCTATTCAAATGTAATGTTAATCGACACCTCCAGTTACCTTGATCTACCCACTATCCTTCTCCTCATCCTTTCTTCTATCACTCCTATCTGCTCTCGCTCCAAATCTTCTGCAACCTCCTGCATCCTAGTGGCTTCACGCCTTGCTCGGGACGTAATGCTTAAAAAAAAAAATAATAATTGTCTGTGTATAATGCGACCCCCTATTTTTAACGTAAAAAAATTATCAGAAATAACACGCCCTATACTCGAGTATATACGGCAATTATATATGCATATGAAGAGGCGTGCGACACTTCGACATTGTGTAATCGTTAACAAGCTTCTTTTATTAGATCTATTACGAATGTAAAGCGAGTTCAATCCTCACAAAGTGCCCCATACTTTCAGCCTTGTGCCACATCTAAGCTTTGCTCACTGAAATGGTTACCAAGCATGGTCGCCATATCAGTTACTACTGAGAAGTGAGTTCGATCCTCACTAGCCGCTTCGTATATTCGGTATTAAACCACATCTAAGCTTAGCTTAGTAAACCCTTAAGAGCATTTAGTAACCCTCATTTCAATTTCAAACATTTTCTTGAATTTCATTGGTTGTTAAATATAAAATAAGTTTCGAGAATTTTCCATAACAAAGCAATCAAATTTTGTGAAAAAGGAAGCTCAGCAGACGTAAAAAAGTCTTCCTCAAATTCATCCCTAATTTAAATGTTTCAAGGAATTCTATTGGCTAAAAAAATTTTTAAAAAAATACAACATTCACCCACGCATTTCTCAGAAAAATTCGCAACAGCTACCAAGCCCCTTTGAGCCGATTTGGTCGTTAAAAAAACTATAAATAGAAATAGCAAACGAATTTTCGTCGCAATTGAGACTCACACACGCGAAAGATACACATGGAAATTATGTGTCAAATAGACGCCAAAGAAACAAACTTCGTTTATGAGAGATTAGAAAATTTTAAAAAACAAACTTTTTCACTCAATAACTTTAATAGAAAAAACTTTCGTCTAAGTTAAATCGAACCTTTTTTAATCAAAGGCAGACAACTTTCTAGACATCGAACATTTCCGAAACAGCAAAGAACTTTTTCTCTTAAATATACTTTTGCACACATTACAAAGAAATTGTAAATTGTGTATATAAAATTTAATTTGTTGTTTCAAACATGTATTTTTTTTTTTTTTTTTGTGATTTAATATCGTTACCATCTGGACATTTCTTATAATTTGTTTGTGGGTATTGCATATTGTATTTACAGCACAATGTTAAATATTCACGCAGCCTTCATCGATCCACGACAAGCACTTCGATATGGTGCAATGTTTACCAAGCTTGTCTCGCCATTTCAGTTACTACTGAGTAGTGAGTTTGATCTTCACTAGGTGCTCCATACTTTCAGCCTTGTGCCACATATTAGCTTCGCTTAGTAAATCACATTTGCGTTTCTTTTTCTTCTTTATTTTTGCGAACGTGGATCGTTTGATGAACTATTCTAATAGGATGAGAAAATGTTCAGATGCCGTCAGTGGTGCAACTGGCACGAAATCATAAGTCATCGTGACCGAGGAGTTGAACATCCTGGTCTTGTTAATAAAAAAAGATTATTCAGTCTCTCTGAGAAACTGCAACTAAGATCTGCTCAGGTTCGTCGCAGTATAAACAACCGGTGCACTCTGTGGGTTTAGCGGTCGTAATAGCCCAAAATGCACGCAGAGGGTGCACCAAAAGTAGGCTTACGGTTGTCTCACTATTTGTTTCATGTTTTAGATCTAATTTATCTAAATCACAACTGTTCTTTCAGCACCTCCCCACTTATGCTATGACACTGCACTACCAAGGTCATCTTCTTTACCTGCTTGATGGCAAGGCCACCAGTTCGGAGCTCACGCTTTTGGCTGACTGCTTTACTGACAATCAGTACATTCTCTGATCGTAGACTTAATAAAAGTCTGCCATTTTCTTTATCGCTCATCTTTACTACCTTGTCGTAGAGGTCTTGCACTTAACGTTGTCCACTCTAACTCACCAATCTCGGTATAGGTCTTGCGAATTCTCAGTCGAGAGACAGCTGTATATGTCGAGATCTTTTTCTAGTATTAGTAACGAAACTGCATCCAACTTCACCTTGCTCGGCTTGTCGCATAACTTACAGTAGGTACCTCCATTTTGTTACTGAAAAAAAAAGCAACAACAACAAAATAGCATAGCATGATGAAAAAAGCCCCAAATTTAATAAAAACAAAATTTTATCGTCAAAATATTTGTGTTATTATTAAGAGGAAAGACCAAAGTATTTTTTTAAAATATTTTATTAAATTTTTAATCCTTTCTTGCACGTTCAAAATTTTGGTTATAAAACTTGAATTTTTTTTTTTGCGTCAGCAGTTGACGTATTATTTATGATTAGTTTTTGCGCATTAATTCAAGTGAAAAACAGATTGATTTGGAAATTCTTGCAAAAATCAAATACCGTAATTCCCCATGTATAATACGCCTTCATCCATAATACGCACACCTAAAATTGTGCTGAATATTCACACCTGGAATTGTTTTTTCTACTCATGCATAATACGCACTCCTTGTTTGGTAATGAAACCTTATAAATAGTACCTCTCCAATTTCATTACGGTCAGCGTTTCCTACTCTTATTTAAAAGAAAATGGTTTTAAGCATAGATTATTATTCCGATTTAGTTTTATGATAATTCTTATTTTATTTTACGGCAAGTTTTTAAGGATTTTTTTGTAGCTGTGCATAATACGCACCCCCGATTTTGTTTATTATTTTTTTTTATACATGGGGAGTTACGGTAATTGTTGACTTTTAATGTAACTTTTAGTACTTAGAGTCCGTAAATTAAATTATTTTTGGTAACTTTTAGTACGTGAAAGAAATTATTTTTTGTAAATTTTAGTACTTATAGTACGTGAATAAAATTATTTTTTTGTAAATTTTAGTACTTATAGTACGTAAATGAAATTATTTTGGGTAACATTTAGTACTTAAATTACGTAAATGAAATTATTTTTTTGTAAATTTTAGTACTTATAGTACATAAATGAAATTATTTTTGGTAACTTTTACTACGTAAAAGAAATTATTTTTGTAAATTTTAGTACTTATAATACGTGAATGAAATTATTTTTTGTAAATTTTAGTACTTATAGTACGTAAATGAAATTATTTTGGGTAACTTTTAGTAGTTATAGTACGTAAATGAAATTATTTTTTATAGTAATTTTAGAACGTAAATGAAAATATTTTTGAATTTTTTTTTTTAAATATTTTTTTTTTATATTTACGTATGTTAACCTCCACTTATTTAATTTAATGAAATTTCGAGAAATAAAACTTTAATCTCAAAATTTGTTTTATGAGTTAAAAACAAGACTTCTTGGATAACGTAAATCATAATTTATTTTTCAAATTACTGCACATTTTCAAGTATTTATTGCAATTGATGCAAATCGAGATTTTGTGTGTGTGTGTCATTGCGTTCTGCAGAGGCCTGTGGAATGTTGTAATGTTGGGCGAGGACATTTTAGGCACTTAAGAGATTAAACTCTGCTAGAAAATTGTAAATGTTAAACCAATTTACATAAACAGTATTGAACAAATATGATTTTATCAAATAAATATAAATGTATAAAAATGCTTTGTAGAAAATGTAAAGTGCCTACCAACTAAGTGTAAGCCTACATTTGGCCCGCCCTGTAGACGAGAAAATTCACCAAATTGTTGCGCTGAAATATTGAACGCTGGTCACCGTTCCATCCAATATTGTCCAGTTGGACGCATATCTAGAGCGTACATCATAATTAACGCTGAAAAGGCACTTTCCTGAAAATGATGGCGAAGTCAGAGTGGAAGCTATATCTTCCCATATTTCTGACATTCTACAGCAATCTGGTCACCCTGAGTGCAGAGTATTCCACGGAGAGAACACGTAAGCAATTTGAAAACAAAAGGAATCTTACCTTAAATTGTGGCGTACAAGTCGATCTGGCGCACAAGTCGATCTGGCGTACAAGTCGATCTGGCGTACAAGTTGACCTCAAAATGTTTGGCTCAATATTCTAAGTTACAGTTATATCTACCGTATAGGCCGACTTTCAAACATACGGTAGCCTAACGGTATTCCAAATATTAAGCCTGTCGGGTTAATAAAGTTAGGTTACAGTATACGATAACCTTTGCCAAAACTGTATAAGGTCACACTACTTACTTGTATATCGCGACAGTAACCATTATATCTTTCAAAATGCTTTTTATAGAAGGCAACATGCAACACACGGGTAGGTGCAGTATATTGTATTGTTCTAATATAGCGAACATTTAAAAATCGTCAGAACATCAACAAATATAAAATATTAATACCTTAGATTACACATCATACCAGGTAGTTTTTAGATAGTACTGCTATGTATCGTATGTTATTGTAAAACACAGTATCAATCATCCGCCATTTGCATAAGTGATGTGATCCAGTGACGTCACCATTTTGCGACTCAGCAATTGGACGCAATACGTGTTAATGGAATACTGGACTTAAGTTGCTATTTTATTATTTTATCTTAATTTCTGTGTTAATTTGCCAAATATGTTATATATGTTAATATAGTCCTCCCCTGGTTAGGCTAGACAAGCTTTGTGTACCTAGTTAATAGGAGTAAGTGTTGTTCCTGGCCTGCTCCGAGCTTCATCTTTGGCTATGAGTCAACTTGAGATTCCCAATCTCAACATGAAAATATTAATACTATAGATTACACATTAGACCAGGTAGTTTTTAAATAATACTACTACGTATCTTATGTTGTTGTAAAACACAGTATCACTCATCCGCCATTTGCATCAGTGATGTAAACAAACATCCAGCTATGTCACTAATTTGTGTATCAGCAGTTGGACGCAATGGGTGAGGTAGTATAATGTATGTCCTTTCCGATTATAAAGGGAGAAAACTCGTCCTTTCGAAGTTCCAAATATTAAGCCTTCCGGGTTAATAAAGTTAGGTTACAGTATACAATAGCCTTTTCCAAAACTGAATAAGGTCACACCACTTACCTGTATATCGAGACATAAACCGTAATATAATTCTATATCGGTTGTATAGCAAACAACCTACAGCATACAAGGGTAGGTACCGTCTATGTTATCTGTATAACTTAACGAATATTTAAAATTCATCAGGTCTACTAATAAACGCATTAAAGTCAACATGAACTCCTATAAAATATTAATACCATAGATTACATAGATGAGACCAGGTAGATAGTACTGCTATGCATCGTATATTATTGTAAAACGGAGTATCACTCATCCGCCATTTGCATCAGTGATGTAAAAAAAAAACAACCAGTGATGCCACCAATTTGTGTATTAACAGTCAGACGCTATGTGTGCTGTTACAGCGTTCCGAATATAAAAGGAGACGACACGTCCTTTCGAAGTTCCAAGAAATGAACGGATTCCAATCTTAATAAAAAAAAGCTTTGAATATTGCTTCATGTATGTACGTGTATAAATATGCTAGTTTTTTCTATGTGGGGTTCACATGATAATGTATATTTGTAAGTCTGGATGTGTGTGTATATGTCTGATAGACATATTTGGTCGATTTTGTTTCCGTATATCGATTAGGAAAAGCAGAATTGTTATCAAAAGCAAATGTCACAAGGATCGTCATAAATTAAAATAGATCTTTTCCAACAGATCTTTTCCAATTGATCTAGCTCTAAGTTGAAATGATGATCCCACATCCTGTTTGGACCTCCTGATCCAATGTTCATCTCTGCTGTTTCCTATATTAAAAATTATTCACCGTTATCATGCTGATTCTTCAATGGGCTTTGAAATGATCCCGACTGGATAGTTTGTACATGTCGACATTAATAAAATAGTTAAGTTAAAATTCTTCGTTTTGATATTCTTTCATATCTGGATCCAAAGCATTTCGCAACCCCGGCCAAGAGAGAGAGAATACAATATTATTAACAAACTGGCTCCGTTGACTTCCCAGAAAGAGAGAGATATCTGTCTATATTTCTGAGATGAGGTATTATGTACACTATTTACATTACTCAGACTATAGTCCTCATCTTTGTTGCCATATCTGTTACAACGTTTCGTCTGTTGTACGATCCGGCCTTCTTCAGTTGGATGGAATGTCGAACTTAACCCTTTATTTCGCTCACTGGGGTAGACCGTTCTAGTTCCACCTGCTATGTGTAATGGATATCCGTTATCAGTTATCTCCTGTTAATTCTCCTCTTCAAGTTCTCCACTGCCTTAACCAGGTATTGAACAGTGAATAAAGGCGTTAGTTAGATCCAGTGACAGGACCCAAAGAGTGGGAGTTCTGGATAGGCATGTAGTAGTGTGACCGATGTAATTATTTATGAGTTTGGTTTGATCAGAAACACAGTTCCTTCAGGGGCATTTGAACTCGTAAATAATTTTGCTTCTTTGTAGTTTTAATTTTGCAGGTGTGTTGTTATTTTCAGAATAAGGTTAGCTGATTTAAATTTTTCATTATAGATAATTAATTTTTTTAATTTTTACGGGGTAAATGAAGATTCATCTTTCTTTTGTTGGCATGTATTTGGCTTTTGTAGAAAAAGCTTATGTTATTGATTTGTCTTTGTGTTCAGTGTCGATAATTTCAAAAAGTAATAAATCGAAGTGGTTTTGAGTGTCTGTTTTAGTTCTTTTTTTAAGGAAAATTATCGTGTGCTATTTTGTATTTTTCACTAAAAATTTCAGTATCTACGGGAACGAAAATGTCAACAGAGTTTATTTTTCAAAAACAAGAAATAGAAAATCTGTTTATTTCAGTGTCCATATATATATATATATATATATATATATATATATATATATATATATATATATTATTACTATTCACGGACTATTCTCAACCCGGGCCAAGAGAAAGAGTATACAATATTATTAAAATGTTGGCTCCGTTGACCTCCCAGAATGAGAGAGGTATCTGTCTATATTTCTGAGATGAGGTATTATATACACTATATTTGGACTATTGTCCTCATCTTTGTCGCCATATTTATTACAACGTTTCGGCTTTCATACGCTGCCTTCTTCAGGTGGTTGGAATGTCGAACTGAACCCTTTATTTCGCTCTCTGGGGCAGACTGTTCTAGTTTCACCCCAGTCGACTCCAGTGAGCGAAATAAAGAGTTCAGTTCGACATTCCAACCACCTGAAGAAGGCCGGAGCGTACAACGACCGAAACGTTGTAATAAATATGGCGCAAAGATGAGGACAATAATCCGAATAATGTAAATAATGAGTGAGATATCTAACGCAATAATGACTCCTATAAGACATTAATGTTGTAGATTACATATACCAGGTAGTATTTTTGATAGTACTACTACGTATGTTATGTCATTGTAAAAAAGAAAAACAGTATTACCCTCCGCCATTTTGAAACAACTAGTGAAGCCATTAACCTTATGCGGCGGACACCAGAACTGTATTTATATGTCAAATATATTCACCATTTTTTTATATTTTTAGTGGGATGAAAACTGGACTTGATACGCTAACTTGTGGACAACTGCGATCGCTAACGTTTCTAGAGCACACGACATTTAAGTAGAAGGTTACCTCGTGGCCTTAGAAAGACAAAACGACGACACCAGGTTTCATTAAAATCGCCAGCACATCCACTGGGCCTCCTTCCGCGTAGGCCGCGTTTTCGTTCAAATCTCGAATCCAAACGTCACAGTTAATGTCTGAACTGGTGGCAAATCTTTGCAGTTTATACCCGCCATGTAAATCGGCTTCTAGTCGTCGAAAGTTTTTTTTTTTTTTTTTCGACTTGAAATTTCGAGTTTCATGCCGTAACTTACAGTATATTTAGAATCAGAAAGAGACTGTGGGTTTCTATGGCGACGCATAATAAGGAAAGAGTGCTTAGGGAATTCGACACTCGCAGGGCATACTCAGAGGCTACAGGGGGACAGATAAACAAATAAACAACGTATCGTGCTTGTGTAAATAAAGGGTAGACTGGTTTCTACAGAATAATGCTGAGAATAAGGATGGTTTAAAGAAAATAAAAAAAAAAGGATACTAAGACTTAGAATAAAGAAGATACAGTTCAAAACAGTGGAAATGTCATGATGCCATTTCTAACCTTAGGTCTCTGGGTGGGACCCGGAAAGAAATGAGTAAATGCCATAAATCAAAGGAAATAATAATAATAATAATAATAATAATAAGAAGAAGAAGAAGAAGAAGAAGAAGAAGAAGAAACATTTATGATTTGGTGGGATTTCTTTAAGTACAAGCAGATAAGAAACTGGAATATAACAAGCCAAACATATTGGTGAAAGATAAAAACACTGATTACTCGTATTTTTTTTATATAAAAAGACAGAAGAAAAAGAAGAAGAGGAAATAACCAACTATGACCCATTGAAGTTTGAGCTCGCAAGGCTTTGAAAGTTGAAGAACTCACAATGGTACCACTTATCATTGGTTTGGTTTGGTTTGGTTTGGTTTACGGTATATCAACCTCAATGGGTTATTTAATGCCGAAAAGATTTTTTTTTTGCTTTGTTTTATGGCATATTAACCTCAATGGGTTATTTAATGCAGACAATTTTTTTTATTGCTGGTAATATTATTTTATTTAAAAAATATACTCTTCGTAAAATTTTTTCAAAAATATATTGCTGGTAATATTTTTTTCCCAAAAATGCATTGCTGGTAAATTTCTTTCAAAAATATATTGTTGGTAATATTTTTTATGAAAAATGTATTGCTGGTAATTTTTTTTTTTCCAAAAATGTATTGCTGGCAATATTCTCTTTTCAAAAATTTAATGCTGGTAAAATATTTATTCAAAAATCTTTTGCTAGTAATATATATTTTCTTTCTTTTTTCAAAAATATATTGCTGGTAAATTTTTTTTCCGAAAAAGTATTGCTGGTATTAAAACCTATTTTTACACTATCATAGTGCTTTTACCACCTTTGTAAGGGTTAACTATTTGCCCATAAGTGGGACCCTAACAGGTGCTACCACACCGCGTTATGGTGGACCTGGGAACTCCAGCAATTAAGAGGTGGTTTCACGCTCCTCACAACCTTCTGATCAAAGACTTACGGTCGGATGTAGTTTATCATCTTGCCCAGGATGCGGATGTAGTTTATCGTCATACCCAGGACGCGGATGTAGTTTATCGTCATAGCCAGGAAGGAATAAAGAGTAGTCCAACGAATAAAAGGCATAATAACCACCAGAGACTGTGTTCTATAGAATAATACTGTGAATACTATGGTCGGAGCATGGGAACAATGAGGATGTTTTAAAGAAAATAGAAAAAAAAAGGATACTTATACTTGATGAAGAAAAGACTTGAGGCAACAGAAATGTAGTCCTACAAATAGCAGATACCGAAATGAAACAAGAACAAGCATTCAAATATCCGGGACGTGCTTTAACAGAGGACGGAAAGTGCGACACCGAAATCCGAAGACGCACTGGAAGAACAAAATGTGCTTTTCAAAAGCTAAGCAGAGTATTAAGAAAAAAGAAAATTTCTTTGGAAACAAAACAAAGAGTACTAAACTGTTACGAAATATGGCAGCGAATGCTAACCATTCTGCTCACAGATGAAGAAGAGACTTGAGGCAACAGAAATTTGCTTCTACAAATTGCATATACCGAAATCAAACAAAAACAACCATTTAAATATCTTGGAAGTGTTTTAACAGAGGACGTAAAGTACGACACCGAAACTGGAAGGCGCATTGGAAGAGAGAAAGTTGCCTTCCAAAAGCTAAGCAGAGTATTAAGAAAAAGGAAAATTTCGTTGGAAACAATGCAAAAAGTACTGAACTGTTACGAAATATCAGTCCTTGTATATGGCAACGAATTCTGGCCAGTCTGCTCACAGGTGAAGAAGAGATTTGAGGCAACAAATATTTGGTTCTACAAATTGCATATACTGAAATCAAACAAAAATAACCATTTAAATATCTTGGAAGTTTTTAACAGAGGACGAAACATGTGACACTGAAATCCGAAGGTATATTGGGATAACCAAGGATGCCTTCCAAAAGCTAAGCAGAATAATAAGAAATAGGAAAATTCCGCCAGAAACAAGGACAGGAGTTACTAAACTGTTACGTGATATCTGTCCTGTTGTATGGCAGTGAGTGCTGGCCGATCTCCTCAAAAAAATGAAGAGGAAATAGGAAACAACAGAAATGTGGTTCTACAGAAGGATGCTGAGGATACCGTGGACCGAATATGTGTGTAACGACGGCGTTTTGGAGATAATGGAAACAAAAAGGATACTAATAAATAATATCTGGAATAGACGGTTGAGGTTTGGGGCATATAATGAGGAAGGACGGCTTGGAAAATCTGATACTCACGGGACAAATAGAGGGAAAGAGATCCAGAAGAAAACAACGCATAACATAATGAGCTTGAGTAAATGGATAGTGGAACAGAGCTGAGGAGAAATAACAGAAAGTTATTAAGAGCGACAAGGGACAAAAATTGTGGAGAGCCATGATCGTTTAGGCCCAGAAGGGACACGACAAATAAAGTAAAGTGGTGTATATGACTCACGCCAGGAAATATAAAAGGTTTAAGTCAAATTTGATATCAATCAAGAACATTTGATCTAAGAGGAGTTGATCTGTGGTGACTCCGATATGTAATGGGTTCACCTACCATAAGAGATACCAAAGTATGTTTTGTACTGTGTTTTACACAAGAAGTCATAAACGAGTAGTGGTAAGTTAAGAGATCGCATTATTCTGACTGATGGAAGCAACATCGCTACCTAAATCCTCTCTATTTGATGCTGTCCTCTCTCTAAATTCTGTTGTGCTCTTCAAAGGTTTTCTTTTTCAACAAATTCATTGTCCGGTTTTGATGAATAGAATCTGAACGATCAGGTTTATCATTGAACGTAATGGCGTCTTTCTAGAACCGGAGTGGTCTGAGGTAAAATGTGACCTCTAACCTTTACGCCTCAAAGACTTCGTTGTATTGAAGAGAACGCTTCCTGAGAACAGCAAATTTTAACCAAAGGAGATTTCTGAATGGGTACCTGAGACTTTGGATAATTTATTGATTGATTGACTTTTTTCTGGCTTGTCAAGCTTTTGTAGTGTATTTCAATAACCCTGAGAAAGGTATGAATCCAACTGTCCTTCACGCCGCCACATCCCCAGCTACAAGTTAATTAGTTGGACTTGTATCAGTATATCATTGGTATCTCCCAGAAATTCTTACAATATAAGAATAAGAAAAATCTTACAATATCAAGATACATATGCGGGCTTGTAAGTTGGCATCTAGGACTCAACGTTTTACTGTTGAACGCGTAAAATTGCAAATGTCACTTCTAGTCTCGCTCGACGCACGTGTGGAACTGCCTTTCCGATTTCTTGCTTCCCAGTTAACTACGATCTTCAAAAATTGAAACGCAACCTCAGTCGCCATCTTCTGCCTCCTTGAACACTGTTCATTTTTTTGTCCTTCCTGCAATTCTCCTTATTCTTAGTCTTCTTATTTTTCTGCAATTGCACCCCCCCTTTGGGTTCTAGTGGCATTAATCACATCGGTTGGGGGCGAAAGGAATAAAAAAAAAAAGCAATGATTTATTGATACAATTTCTACAACCCATACCTGGCAGAAAAGGCGGCCTCATACATTTCCCAAGGGTATTTGCGCGTAAGTGAATGTAACGAACCCGACCAGAATCGGAACTCTGCTTTTCCGATTAGCAATTCCGAGCCGTCATCCATTACACCACCGTCACATAAAAACTTACATTATCGAGTAATCTCAAGCGGTCACCCATCAAGTTACTGACCAACTCGATATTGCTTAACTTTCGGAGATCGCACGAGAACCGGTGATTCAACAGGATATATTTGTAAGCCTTGCGCATAATTTCGGATATATATATATATATATATATATATATATATATATATATATATATATATATATATATATATAGTGATTTTTCTCAGCCCGGCTTAGATGTGGCACAAAGCCGAAAGTATGGTGTATATATATATATATATATATATATATATATATATATATATATTAGTACATATACGCGTACCTACGTTTTTTGGCGTGCGACTATAGTTTGCTGAGTGGTGTTCCCAGTTCGTGAGGCACGGAGTCTATGTTGCCGGAAGTAAACAAATGGCTCATGGGTGTTTTGCTGCTGCGTAGTGTATAAAAAATAAAGTTGTACATTTGTTTGCATAATTTCGGTTTTTTATATATATATATATATATATATATATATATATATATATATATATATATATATATATACCGATAAAAATCGATGCTCATTCTCTTTCGCCTTTTGGATACCCATGTATAAGAGGTTTTTATGTATAAGACGCATTTATGTATAATGTGACTCCTGTTTTTTTTTTTGCTTTTTTTTTTGTCCATGAATTTTAAACCTTTCGGAAAATTGATCATGTGCTACTGGGGGAAAATCTGCCTCGTAAGTCATATATCGAAATCTTAAATTTTTTCGTAACATCTGATTTAAATTACATGATCTAGCAGCCCACAATACTATCAACACTTGGAATTACAAATGTAGCCTTGTGAAAAGTCAAATTGAAATAGCAAAAGAAAAATTAATATGTTGTAATTGACATCTTTGATAATGGCTTAAGTAAGCCGAAAGCTTAGATTGTATTAAAAAAATATGGATCAATATTATGAATTTCTTTCTTCGTTCAATTATAATGTTATTAAACTTATCAGATGTTACGAATAAAATATACATAAAATAAATAGACAACATTTTTCTATATTATTTAATGAAACGTGTAAGAATGAAAAGATGCTGCCTAAATACACACAATTTAAATTACATGATCCAGCAGCCCACAATACTATCAATACTTGGAATTATAAATGTAGCCTTGTGTAAAGGCAAATCGAAATAGCAAAAGAGAAATGATTATGTTGTAATTGACATCTTTGATAATGGCTTAAGTAAGCTGAAAGCTTAGATTGTATAAAAAAAAAAATATGGATCAATATTGTGAATTTCTTTCTTCGTTCAACGATAATGTTATTAAACTTATCAGATGTTACGAAAAAAAAGTTCATATAATAAATAAACACTTGTCTATATTATTTAATGAAACGTGTATGAATGAAAAGATGCTGCCTAAATACACACAATATATATATATATATATATATATATATAGAGAGAGAGAGAGAGAGATCTGTGTATAGATAGATACATACATACTTGCATGCAAAATAGTTGGTCCCTCGTATTCGAGGGTAACCATCTACTAGGGCGGCTAGCCAATCCTTATTGCAGGCGCTCGGTCAGGCATATTTGTGTTCAACATTTTGAACAAGGCCAACACAGCTATCGACGGCCCTCAAAAGTTCCGTCTAACCATTTTCACTCACAAGGGTTGGTCAACCGGTGGTATGGATTTCAGGCACTTTTCAAACGTACCGCACGCTAGGATCGACCTCGATCCAGTGCGATAACACCAGGAAGTCTCCTTCCTGACAAAACGACCATGGTGAGATTCGAACCCCGATCTCATGGTCAGAAAGCGTACGTTTTAACCACTCAGCCACACGCCCATATACATACACACATACATACATACATACATACACACACACATACATACATACACACATACATACATAAATACACACATACACACACACATACATACATACATACATAGGGCACCTCGAGGCGGTGTAATGGTTAGCAAACTTGTCTCGCTAGAACAATTACAACTGAGCAGTGAGTTCGATCCTCACTGGGTGCCCCCTACTTTCGGCTTTGTGCCAAATATAAGCTATGCTTAGAAATCATAGGGCCCTTCTAGGCGGTGTAATGGTTAGCTAGCTTCTCGCTAGAACAATTACAACTGTGTAGTGAGTTCGAACCTCACTGGGTGCCCTATACTTTCGGCTTTGTGCCACATCTAAGCTATGCTTAGAAAAGCATAGGGCACCTCGAGGCGGTGTAATGGTTAGCGAGCTTGTCTCGCTAGAAAAATTACAACTGAGTATTGATTGCCCCCTACTTTCGGCCCTGTGCCACATCTAAGCTACGCTTGGAAAATTACTACATGCATTTATTTTTCTATGTTGTACAAAGACACATTTCAAAGTCTACCATTCGTCCAGGCTTTGAGTATTGCTGCCACATTTGGTCCGGCGATGCTGCTAAATATTTAGAGATTCTTGATAAAATCCAAAGAAAAGTCAGCAATATTATTGGTCCTGAGCTGGCATCTCTACTTGTTGTTGCTAATTCCGTTTCCTTCATTGAAACGACTTTGAATATCGTCAGACTCGAAGAAGCTTTAGCAAATAATGGAACCGCAGCAGAAAGGATAAGCGACAGGAGAAAGAGACTGTTTTGTCCCAGGCGGATCTCTTTCATTTCTCTTCTATCCATTGACAGGCCCAATAATTGTCTGTCTCGTCAGCCTATAAATTTGACATGATGACACATAATTACGACTAATTAAATCAGTTTTCACACCAAATCGTTCTTCCTTCTGATTCAAATAAAATTAAAATCTTTGTTCTCTCCGATTCTGAACTCATTCCCAAGAGTCGCTGTGTTCTCTGCAAATTCACAGAATTTCAGCGTACGACTTGGACAATTCTTCAACGAAGCTTTCATGGAAGACAAACACTTGTTTGCGAACAATAAACAAAGTTCGGTTTAACTGTCAATTTATATTTCGAACTAAGCCAAAAGACTCAATTTAATTTCGTTCTGTCTCCGAAAGTTAAAGCGACTGCAAAATTAAATTAGTAAGTAATAGTACAATTACTGATATCTATCTATCTATCTATCTATCTATCTATATATATATATATATATATATATATATATATAAGCAAATATATGGATATAAATCCGACAGTATGAAGAAAAATATATACGGAAAAAACAAAAAAAATCTTATATACAATTATGCTGTTTTAATGTTAAATATCAACGTCGGGCGTTTCGGTCTAATAAACCATCTTCAGGACATGTTATAATTTATGAATATGTCCCAAAGATGGTTTATGAAATATGACATCCATTAAAAAGATAATTGTATATAGGATTTTTGTTTGTTTTTTCCGTATATATATATATATAAGTATTACCAGTTTGTGACTGATAAGGATAATTCCAAGGAGGATATTAATCAAGGAGAGCTCAATGTAAACTACAGAACATAATAATAATGATAATAATAATAATGATAATAATAATAATAATTAATAATAATAATAATTATATATATATATATATATATATATATATATATATGTATGTATGTATGTATTGATAATAATAATAATAATAATAAAGGAGGAAATTTTAATTATTAATTTCGATTATAATTTATTTCGTGAACACTGGAATGTTCATCTCTTCAGATCGAAATATCCTTAGTAAATGGGGACAATACACAGGATATATATATTAAATTGATGGGGGGGAGCAAAAGAGGCGATATGGGCCATGAGGGGGTAGGAAACGAAAGGGTTAAGGAATTTGTACTTGTGTAGTAGTACACCGAAAATCGCTGGACCGGCCGAGAATTTTCCTTTAAATTTTATGATTTTTATATTGGTTATATATTGAATTGACCGATATGCTTTGTTATTTTAGACCGGGTATATATATATATATATATATATATATATATATATATACACACACACACACACACACACACACACACACACACATACACACACACACGCAAAAACAAATACATTGAGTCAATTGCTTCGTCCACCGCAAGGAAATTTGGCCCCCTGTACCGCGCCAGGAAATTTTTCTCCCCGGAGTCGATCCTCCAGATCTACAAATCAACAATTCGCCCTTGAATGGAGTATTACTGTCATATATGGTCTGGAGCCCCTTTTGTTTACCTCGGGGTTCTTGATAGGCTCCAGAGGCGGATATGCAATATAATTGGCCCTGCTCTGGCATCTCGTCTACAGTCGCTCTCTCACAGACGCGCCGTCGCCTCTCTGTGTCTTTTTTACAAATACTTTCATGGAAATTGCTCCGAGGAGCTGCATTCGCTCGTTCACAGACTTCATGAATTTAAGCGCCCTACGAGGCTGGCAGCCCGCTCTCACCCTATCACTGTTGAAACTATTAAATGTAGCCGTCTCTTCTACTCCAATAGCTTCATATCTCGTACCTCTCGCCTGTGGAACTCCCTTCTCTATTCCTGTTTCCCTGAGAGCTATAATCTCCAACTATTCAAATGTAATATCAATCGATATCTCCAGTTGCCTTGATCTATCCACTACCCTTCTCCTCATCCTTTCCTCTATCACGCCTATCTGATCTTGCTCCAAATCTTCTGTAACCCCTTGCGTTCTAGTGGCTTTCCGCCTTGCTTGGGGTGAAACGCTTATATATATATATATATATATATATATATATATATATATATATATATAGATATGCAGAAGTCTGCGTTCAATCATGAAACAGACTGTTGCGACTTCGTGTTGACATCGGTTTCTAAACTTCTTGCAATAAAAATGTATTATGTCATGCCTAGCTCCTGGTAAAGACTAAATCACTGTCTTTTCTTTTTTTTTTTCTTGTGCCGTGTCTCTTAAGGACCTAATCGATCATGGCTCTCCACTTCTCCCTGTTCCTCGTAACTCTCAATAAGTTTTGTCCCTTTCCCCCAGGCGCTTTCTGTCATCCTCTAGCTTAAGCCCGATAGCTATGTATTGCGCTGCTTTCCCTTGTCTCTCGTTCCCTCTATTCGACCTGTGAGTATCAAATTCTCCAAGACGTCCTTTCTCATTACATGTCCCAGAAATTTCAGCTGCCTCTTCCTGATGTTAAGTATAAGCGTCCTCCTTGTTTGCATCCTCTGCAAAACCTCATCTTTGCTCACATGCTCGGTCCATGACACCCTTACCATCCTTTTGTAGAACCATAGCTCCGTTGCCTCGAGTTTCTTCATGATCTTTGAGGAGATTGTCCAACATTCGCTGCCGTAAAAGAGGACAGATTTCCCGTGGCGGCTCGGTACTCTTTTCTTTGTTGCCAACGAAATCCCCCTGCCTCGTAATACCATACCTCGCTTTTGGAATGTATCCTTGGCCATCTCAATACGTCTACGGATCTCGGTGTTGCACTTGCTGTCCCCTGTCAAAACACTTCCCAGATATTTAAATTTCCGGACCTACTTGATTCTCATCCTTTTACTGATGACCAGGAATTCTGTCTTCTTTTCCAGCTTATGTGACAGTGTTTCCCCTTGCGAGGGGTGGTTAATTAATTTGAACTTTTTAAAACACTTTATTCTACATTCAACATCACCCCTTGATAAGACACAAGAAAGTGTTGAAACAAAATGGGTATTTTTGTAGTGATTTTATACACATTTATGTTATAATTTTTAAATAAATAATTATATTTGCTCTACTCTGTATTGAGCACTCTTTTAAGAATAGTAATTGTTGCTTATTGGAATTTATTCCGTATACACCAATCATAAACTTGTATATATATATAAATTTTCTTTTCATTTTTTGTTTGGAAGTAAAGTCTGATGATCCGCAGTCCTTTTAAAAGGGCTGTGGTGAAATAATTTATTACATGGAACCTTAAGTGTTCTGTTTTTATTTAAATTATTTGCTCTGGATTTACATTGAGCTCTCTGGATTATATCCTCCTTAGGTTTACCCATACGGATTACCTAGTTTTTCTTAAACTATATATATATATATATATATATTCATTTTTTGTTTGGAAATAAAGTCTGATGATCCGCAGTCCTTTGAAAAGGGCTCTGGTGAAAATAATTTATTACATGGAAACTTAAAGTGGTCTGTTTTATTTAAATTATTTGCTCTGGATTTACATTGAGCTCTCTGGATTTTACCCTCCTTAGGTTTACTCATACGGATTACCTAGTTTTTCATAAACTACTATATATATATATATATATATATATATATATATATATATATATATATATATGTAAATATAGTCTATAAAAACTAATAATGAAAATATTTTAAAAGTGTATTTAAAATTGTAGTTAATTAAAATGAATTCTAACCTAAACATCTTTTAAATTGTAATTAAATAAATAAATAAAGCTTACTAAATCACAGAAATGAATTAGCTATTTTGCCGTAAGGGAAAAAAAATTTACTTAAAAAATATTTAAATATAAAATTTTTAAAATCGTAATATAAATATACTTGATGTAGAAAAATAATTTTCCTGACTGTAAGTAATTCTAATACATTTACTTCTATTAAATGAAATATAGTCTATAAAAACTAATAATGAAAATATTTTAAAGTTGTATTTAAAATTGTAGTTCATTAAAATGAATTCTAACCTAAACTTCTTTTAAATTGTAATTAAATAAATAAATAAATAAAGTTTACTAAATCAGAGAAATGAAAATGTTACTTAAATAATATTTAAATATAAAATTTTTAAAAATCGTAATATACTTGATGTGATAATTATTCTACAAACTCTAAGGGATTCTAATTACATTTAATTGTTCTTGAAAGAAATATAGTATATTAAAAATTAAAAGTAAAAATATTTTAAATCGTAGTTAAATAAAAAGTATTCTTACCTAAACACCCCCCAAAAAATCTTTAAATATACGAAGGAAAAAAATGCCGTAAGAATTTTAGCCGTTAACAATAACATTTTTAAAAAATCCAGACGACACGTTTTTAACGGATGTTAGATTTCATTGAAAAATACATCTCTACCCACTACCAAAACGTAGCAATAACTGATACATTAAAATATAGACATATTGAACACCCAGACACCCCTTGTCTATCAAAATAGATTTATCTGTAACCTTGGAAACATGAATTTTTGTTTAGCTGTGTATTTAAAACCCAGTAATTTTAAAAGTTACTTCAAAATTCGCTTGAGGATGAAATGGAACTAATGTCTTTAATTTAATTACAAAATTAAATTCGGGGCTTTTAGCTACAATTATTGAAACATGGTTAGAAATGTGTAGCGAAAAAAACATTTTAAATCAATTAATTTATAATATTATATATGTATATATATATATATATATATATATATATATATATATATATATATATATAAATAAAAAAGTGCCATATGTGTTAAACGCTTGGACGATCACAAAGCTTTCGATTCATGACTGATTAAGCAGATTTTGCTGTCAAGGCTATAGGACCCAGTCTGCCCTGGTATTCAACCGATAGCTGTGAGAAAAGATTCCTATCTTTCCCAAGGATATTTGCACGTAAGTGAAAGCGAAAGTAACAAACTCGACAGGAATTCGAGCTTGACTCTACGATTTCTCAGTCTGGGCCGATATAGTATTAGTATTTTCTTTCATTTCCAGTACTGCTCGGTTGTTGCCCGCCCACTCATATCATTCCTACTGCTGGCGGGGGGGGATGTATTCATATCTTTCCTGAGGGTGTGTTTGCGTTTAACGACCCCTCCTGAAATAGAACTCGACTTTTAGAGTTCCGTTTCCGAAACCTTATCCATTACACCACCCGCACATCCAATGTTACATCACCTGGTTTGACTACGCGGACACCCAGTTAGGGACCGAAAAGGCTCGACGTTGCTTAACTTTGGTGATAGTTCGAGAATCGGTGTTTCGAAGTGATATAACTGTAAGATATACCAGCCATACATCCAGGCTTACAGCTGCTAATATTACCAGGTGGTTACCCATCTAACTACTGACCAGGATCGGCGTGTCTTAACTTTGGTGATAGTTCGAGAATCGGTGTTTCGAAGTGATATAATCGTAAGATATGCCAGCCATACATCCAGGCTTACAGCTGCTAATATTACCAGGTTGTTACCCATTTAAATACTGATCAGGCTTGACATTGCTTTACTTTGGTGATCGTTCGAGTACCGGTGTTTCGGAGTGATATGACCGTATGCCAGACATACATCCAAGTTTACAGCCCCTAATATTACCAAGTGGTCTCCCATTTAAATACTGATCAGGCTCGACGTTGCTTTACTTCGCTGATCGTTCGCCGATCGGTGTTTCAACGTGATATCACTAAGCCCAGACATTGATGGAGATAACTAAAGTGATTAGAAATAAAATCTATTGTTGAAGTTGACGATAAAAATTTAACATGTTGAAATATCGTTTTTAGTATCGTTCAGTGCATAGGCGTCAACATTTGCCCGAATTTATTGTTCCAATTTATTTGAATTTATTCTCGTTCGATTCAAATTATCAAGGCTAAGATGCCGGTGCAAAGTAATCAAATTTCCAGAAGTGACCTGAGTGCCATTTTACAGTATTAATTTTATCCGATGTGATCCGTTACTCAATGCAAGAACCTATACCGTTCTCTTCTACGCTCTAACAGTAATTTACTGAGTGATTGCAGGACAACTCAACACCGCTAACTCAACAGTGCCAACGAAACGCCGTGGCAACTCAGAACCGACACAACTCAGCACCAGAAAATCTTAACATTTTTATAAATTAATAAAATACTTGTTTTATATGTCGCATTAAAAAAATACGAATCAAATTTGATTATACAAATATTGTTTAAATTTGTTTCATTTGATGATATTTGTCAGCCAAATAATGTTACGTTTTTCTTATGAAAATATTTTAGAATTTCTTTGTATTTTATTAAAAAATAAATTACATTAAGTAAATATATAAAAAATAATTTTTAAAAATGGCTCATATTTAATGTAATGCCTTTTCAAATGCATATTTGAAGTTAAATATTCACTAATTAATGTTTTAACTATTAATAATTTACTTTTATCTGTCCTGAGTATGACGATAAACTACATCCGCGTCCTGGGTAAGACGATAAACTACATCCGCGTCCTGGGTATGACGATAAACTACATCCGACAGAAAGGCCACTGATCAGGAGATTTTGAGAGGCGTAGAACCGCCTCTTAATTGCTGGTGTTCCCAGGACCACTCTAGCACATGTTAGGGTCCCATATATGGGCAAATAGTTAATCCACACTGGGGTCAAAACTTTCTGAAAGTTTAAAAATAGGTTTTAATACCAGAAATATTTTTTTGTAAAAAATTATTACCAGCAATACATTTTTTTTTAAAAAAAAAATATTACCAGCAATACATTTTTCGGAAAATATTACCGGGTATCCATTTAAAACATTTGCTAACACCTATCTGATTCATTTGCTCTTGAGATAAAAATTTTTTGAAAAAAAAATATTACAAGTAATAAATTTTTGGCAAAAAAATACTAGCAGCATTATATTTTTGGAAAAAAAAATAGCAGCAATAGATTTTTGAAGAAAAAAATGTTACCAGTAGTATAAATTTTGTCGACATTAAATAACACATTGAGGTGGATATACCGTAAACTAAAGCAAACCAAACCAAACCCAACCAAAGCAAACCTTACTTTTATTCGGTTATAAAAATAAAGTTATGTTACTCTTGTGTTGAAATGTTTCGGTCCTGAGTTGACCCAACGTTCAGTCGGCGGTGTTGAGTTGTTCCTTCCCGTTTGTTGATACAAGTTGTTCAGGATCTCTCTCTCTCTCTCTCTCTCTTCTCTCTCTCTCTGATCCCACAGAGGGCGGTGATTTCCCTTTTCTCTGCATTTGTGGTCAGCCACGCCTAATTTTTTCACGTCCCTTCGTGTTGAGATCATAGACTAAGGACACCATTGGAAAATTCAGCACATACGCTAGGCCACAAAAATCACCTGCGTAAACCAAACATAGAAATGAATACAATATGGGAACCAGTAATAAGGAGTGCCAGAGAAAAGCGATAATAACAACAAAAATTGCAATATGAGCTCTGGTAAAAAACATGTATTGATAACAGCAAAAATTGCAATATGATATGTGACAGGACCCAAAAAGCGTGAGTTCAATACCCAGTTAAGTGGAGAACTTGCAGAGGGGAATTAACAGGAGATAACTGATAAGTGACATCCATTAAACGTAGCACGTGGAACTAGTGAGAGAAATAAAGGATTCAGTTCATGCAACGGCCGAAACCTTGTAATGAATATGGCAACAAAGATGAGGAAAATAGTTCCGAATAATGAAAATAGTATCCACTAGAGTACCTATCTGTGTCTGCTTGCTGATTCTTCTTTGGATTTTAAATTCATATATATATATATATATATATAAATTGGCAGCATATTATCATACAAACAGGTTTGGTAAAATAATTTAGACGTTTTATGTCTACTTATTTTAGTTTTAATTACTTCAAGACTACGAATTAATTTCTTGGTGGGAGTTGAAAATGGATTAAGAAAAATACTAAAATTTTCTTTCAAATAATTTTTTTTCTCAAATACTTTCAATCTCATCGGCTAAGATATATATATATATATATATATATATATATATATAAAATCCAAAGAAGTATCAGCAAGCAGTCACACACACACACACATACAAACAAACACACACACACATAGCAGCAACATTAAAAGCATGGATGAATGGTATTATATCAATGATAGATTCAGAAATGTCCATCTATATATATATCTATATTTATATCTATAGATAGATAGATCGATATGTAGAAAGATACATAGACATATGAACAAATATATATATATATATATATATATATATTAGTACATATACGCGTACCTACGTTTTTGGCGTGCGACTATAGTTTTGCTGAGTGGTGTTCCCAGTTCGTGAGGCCCGGAGTCTATGTTGCCGGAAGTAAACAAATGGCTCATGGGAGTTTCGCTGCTGCGTAGTGTATAAAAAATAATGTTGTTATATTTATATATATATATATATATATATATATATATATATATATATATATATATAGATATAGATATAGTTGTAAAATGGATAAATAAAACTGCCAAATGTATGAGTGAGCTGATGTGCATACGCAGACAAACAAATGTACATAGTCGCACGTCAAAAAACGTAGGTACGCGTATATGAACTAATATATATATATATACACCATACTTTCGGCTTTGTGCCACATCTAAGCCGGGCTGAGAAAATCATATATATATATATATATATATATATTAGTATATATACATACATGATTGGTGTGCGACTAGATTGCAGGTCTTCTTTGTATTTTAAATATATGCAGTGGGTAGCAAAAATATTTAACACATTGGTTTTTCTTACATATCTCAAAAAATAACAGATCAATTTCAACGAAACTTTTAGGAAATATTTAAACAAACATTGTCGATCAAAACATAGAAGGAAAATTTTAAACCACTGTTTTGAGAAACATTTATTAACAATAAATAAAATAACCCATATGCAAAAGTATTTAACACACTTTACTAATATTTAGTACAGTAGCCTCTGTTCTGCTTCACAGCCTCCAGTCGTTTCCCGTAGTCTTCAACTAGTTTCCTGCAGCTACTTGTTGGTATTTTGACCCATTCTTCTTCAGTTTGTTTAAATTCGATAGATTTCTTTTATGAACTCGTAACTTCAATAGTTTCCACAAATTTTCGATTGGATTTAAATCCGGTGATAGCTTGGCCATTCCAGGACATTAATGTCATTATTAAACCAATTCTTAGTTGTTTTAGCAGTATGCTTCGGTTCATTGTCATATATATATATTATAATCCAAAGAAGAATCAGCAAGAAGTCTCTCTCTCTCTCTCTCACACACACACACACACACACACACAATAATTAGTACATATAAAAGGTTTGATGTGCGACTGGGCTGCAGCTTGTCGGACACAAAGTCTGTGTTGCTAAAAGTAAATAAATGGCTTGTCTTTTAGCTACACAGACATATGAATATATACCTTTGCTCTGTCTAACCACATGTTTATACTTCATGTATAAATTTGATGACTATTCATTTGCTTGCCCTCCTATGTATCCCAGCAGGCGCGTACACGCTTGCTTATATCTGGTCGTTCGATTTATATATCCATATATATATATATATATATATATATATATAAGGAAAAGATTTAGATATCCATCATATAGTCAGTTATAAATTTATTTCGACAGTTGTAAATAAAAATGTGTATACCTGCCTCATCAGACTGACTATTTTATGAAATCACGCATTCAGCCAGATATTTTGATAATAAACCACACATTTAAAAAGTAAAAAAATAGAAAACGAAAAGATAAAATATAAGTAGCGAAATTAACTTGAACTTCATCATTTAGGGTGAGGGTGGCGGTCTTACACCATTGAAGAGAGAGTCGAGAGGGAAGAAGCAAAGCGGGGTGGGTGTTCGTATATTGGAGTAAGGGAAGGAAATGGAGGATTTCATGGGTAAGTTGTCAAATCCGAAAAAAACTTTAACCACAATAAGAGTCTAATAATTTGTAGAGAAATGGAACCAATGTCGTTATTTGTTTAAATATAATAATAATAATAATAAGAAGAAGATCATCAACAACAACGTGGATGAGAAGAGGAGGATGAAAATGAAAAGAAAGAAGAGAGATGAGAAGAAGAATATATAATAATAAACAGATGAATAAATAAATAAAAAATAATGATCGGCAAATAAAATTTTTTGTACACCAGGTTACTTACTAAACCTTAAGATATTTATATACTCATGTAAAATCCGTGTTTAGTTTGTCATCATCCTGCATATATTCCAGTAAGAAAAACCATGGTCGTTACTTACCAATTCAAACCAAGCGCGTCGACATATTCCTTACCAGAGAGTAACAGTTGCTGCTTTTGCTTCCTTTTTTATGCAAGAGCGTAGATTGCTGGTAAACCGGAAGTTATCCGTGATTTGACTATAAATTGTCAAGAGGAGACGCAGTGTGAGAATAAATAGGGGAAAGTTGTAGAAGATGGATGGCACACAGCTACACTCAGTACCGCCTGAGTCATCGTGGAGAGAAGGTATGTTGATGAAAACACGGTATCCCTCTTTACTGAAACTCTTCTTGTTTAGACACACAAGTAAAATTCGTGTTTATTTTGTCATCTTCATCATCCTCATTATTATTATTATTATTATTATTATTATTATTATTATTATTATTTTCTTTGATTTCTGGCGTTTACACATTTCTTTCCGGGACCCGCCCAGAGACATAAGGCTAGAAATGGCATCATGACACTTAGCACTGACACAAAAATGCTATTATGCTCCAGTAGTAGAAAGGTAAAACAAGCCTTGCTCAATTATTATTATTATTATTATTATTATTTTCTTTTATTTCTGGCCGTTTACACATTTCTTTCCGGGACACCCCTAGGGACCTTAGGTGAGAAATGGCGTCATGACACTTTCCACTGACAAAAAAAAAAAAAAATAAAAATAAATTACATAGATAAAGCCCTTCGTAAGGTGTGGGCTGTACTTGTCAGAACAATTTTTTGTATCTCCTTGAGGCATGGTTTCCAGGAATCCCTTCAATTAGTCTACTGCAATCTTTTTCCAACCAGTCTTAGGGCTCCAACTACAACAGGGATTGTTGATGTTCCCATATGCCACATTTTCGAGATTTCTATTTCAAGGTCCTTGTACTTTGACAACTTTTTGAATATCTTCAAAGATACATTGCAGTCAGCAGGGACTGTCATATCAATAAGGAGGCATCGTTTTTGTTTGGGGTCTTTAAAAACAATATCTGGCCGGTTGGCCTTGATTGTTCTGTCAGTGTGTATTGTGTAGTCCCATAGAATTGTAACAGGTCCTATCTCCGTAATCGGGTCTGGGTTGTGTTTCTTTGTTTCCTTCCCGTAGAAGTTGCAGATTTTCCAGTGCAGATATTGGCGCACTCTGTCATGTCGGGTTTTATATTCAGTGGGTGCCAACACCGTGCAACCTGATACAAGATGATCAATCGTTTCTGGATATTTATCACAGAATCTGCATTTTGGGCTGACACAATATTTTAGTATATGTGCTTGATAATTCCTAGTTAGCAAGCATTGGTCCTGCGCAGCAAGGATAAAAACTTATTATTATTATTATTATTATTTCCTTTGATTTCTGGCGTTTACTCATTTCTTTCCGGATCCCGCCCAGAGACCTAAAGTTAGAAATGGCATCATGACACTTTCCACTGACAAAAAAAAATTGCATCGATAAAGCCCTCCGTAAAGTGTGGGCTGTACTTGTGAGAACATTTTTTTTGTATTTCTTTGAGGCCTGAACTTCCAGGAATCCCTTGAGCTAGTCTACAGGAATCTTTCCAACCAACCCGAGGGATCCAGCTACAACAGGGATTGCTGATGTTTCCATGTGCCACATTTTTTAGATTTCTATTTCAAGTTCCTTGTATTTCGACAGCTTTTTGAATATCTTCAAAGATGAATTGCAGTCGGCAGGCACTGCCATATTAATAAGGAGGCACTTTTTTTGTTTGTGATCTTTTTATTATTATTATTAGTAGTAGTAGTAGTATTTATTGTTGTTGTTAACATTCCGACATAGTAGGAACAGTGAAACTATTCCCACCCACACAAAAACAAAAATTAATCTCGTGTATCTTTTTTGGTATTACGAGTAAGATCTAATAAAAATAATGCCTGACACCTGAACTACCTAACACTTTGCTGTCATTAGCCACGCTCACTGAATCATGACGCTCCCAATTATTGACAGAAAACTTTTATGATCATCAAGTTTTGGCGCAAAAAATTCCTATGCCCGATCATGTGATCATAATCAACCAACCAGATTGCGTTTTAAAGAGATAGCAATCTGAGCCACTCCCTTTATGTGTTTGTGTATAAAACTCATAAAAACTCATATATATGTGTGTGTGTGCGCGTGCGCGGCAGGTTGTACTGCGTTACATGGTAACAATAATTGAATATCCTCTGGAACAAGAAGCGCATACTTGTTTGCTTGGATTCTATTGACTTTTTGTGTTGACAACAAAACTGGAACAGTTATACACTCTGGATTGTCCCAGGTGATCATAGCCAAGAGGGCTAAAGGGCTAGTTCATTAAATTTGGTGTCATAGTAATTGTGAATGCGATTACTGTGTCGGGTAGTGTGTACTGAAACCGTCGCGCAATAACTCGGCGTAGATTAACTAAATGGTTCGTATTGAAATTCATTGCATTTTAGCCGGGTCGAAATGCTCCTGATGAAGGCCTGCGGACACAATAGCCAAAACGTTGTGATAATAAAATCATGATAACTTTTCATGGCAGATATTCAATTAGAAAGTAGCGGCTTCTTTATGGACAGCTAGTACCATCGCCAGTCTTTGAATATTTAGTGAAAGGAAAAGTAATTCTGTTTATATTCTCTGATGATGATGCTAGCCAATCCGTTGGTCAAGGGTGTGCTGATAACTTAGAGGCATTGCGTGACTCTGTTAAACTTGACGACTTCTTGAGAGACGACATTACTAATCCAGATACGACTTTACGTCATCCTGTTACGGACGTATGTTAAACAGACGTGGAAGTAGAGAATGACTGAAAGACTTCTTAATTTTGAGTGACATCAGTGTGATCAGATATAATACGAGCTGATAAAAGGTTTTCGACGGCGAATCAGTCGCCATTTGTAATTTGAGATATTCAGAGAAAGTGTGCATTTTCGACATGCTTACAATGCAAATGTCTACTTATCCTCCCGGATATGAATTGTACAAAGCGAACGGAAACTCGTATAGAATTAGATTAACCCAAGCTCGGCAACTAAGCGATACCAGGCGATGGTTGAGTGCATGTCCTGGCTTAACCGGGGCGATTTTAGCTTATAATTAGACTCGGAGTGAAAGACATAAGATTTACTCTTAAGCACACGTGTCGGCGTCACAAGATATTCGACAGAAGAAAAGTTTAAATTCCAATTAAAGTAATTTGACGAGGTTTGAATCGTTAAACAGGCGATATTCCGCAGTGTGCCCTCACCCGGCCGGTCGGCCACTTCGCGTCTCCGGCCGGGTGAGGGAACTTGTATTCTCAACCGGCTGCTTTGGGTTCGAGCCGCGTGTAACATGATAACGAAATAAATATCACACGGGACCGAAGAAGCCAGGGGTAATCGTACACTTCGTGGTCCGACATCACAATCGGAGGAGATGATTTTCGGATAGATGGGGATTTTCTAAGCGTAGCATAGATGTGGCACATGGTCGAGATTACGGAGCACGCAGGAAGGATCAAACTCACTATGCAGCCGTAATTGATCTAACAAGAAAAGCTCGCTAAACATCACACCACATTGAAGTTCCAGTTATTTAATAAGCCTAACAGTTGCGGCACAGGACCAACATTAAAGAGCACCCAGTGAGGATCAAAATCGCTATTCAGTCGTAATTGATGTAGGAAAACAAACATGCTGACCATTACACAAAGTGGAAGAGTCCAATGATATAATCAGGATAATTTATTTGTGGCACAAGGCCTACATTAAGGACCACCCGGTGAGGATCAGCCTCACTATTCAGTCGTTATTGATGAAACAAGGCAAGTTTGCTAACCATTGCACCAAGTCGAAGTGCCCAATTATTAGCTAAGCATAATTTCGATGTGGCACAAGGCCGAGATTGAGGAGCTCTCTGTCACTATTCAGGCATAATTGAGCTAGCGTAACAAGCTTGCTAGCAATTACACCACATTGAAGCGTCCAGTGATTTAATATGCATAATTTAGTTATGGCTCAAGGCCTAGTTTAAGGAGCGCTTAGTGAATATAGAACTCATTACTAACTAATTGTTGGTGCCACCCACCTTCTCATCAGAATGGACTGATCTCTCTACTACTAATAGGACAGTTCTATAGAGTTCTGGGAAGATCAGGTGACCATCACACTTCCGTCTCTCTACCGGAAGATACAGTTGGACTTTATACTCTTTCTGATTGTTACTGACTAACCTGCGTTCGTTTGACTACTAATCTCAGTGTTGTAAATACCTCTTCAGATATACCAGTATTTTTCGCTACGTATGTGTTTGTCCTTATTTCAATACACGCACGGGGAAACACTCAACATCTCAACACTAATATATATATATATATATATATATATATATATATATTAAAAAGAAGAGGGGTGCCGCAAACGTTTTTGGTTGTAATATCATATCGAGAATATTCCACATTGAACATGAAGAAAAATTAATTATTTTTAATAATATGTAAAAATCTCCACTTTCACCTGAAGACGGTTGTGAGACCAGACCAGAAACACGTGTCGAAATTATATAAAACAAAGTATAATATTTTTTCTCAATAAATCCACATTACAACCAAAAACGTTTGCGGCACCCCCCTCTTCTTTTTTAATATACATACTTTTTCTCGTTGGAACCACTACAACATATTTCCTTTATATATATATATTATATATATATATATATATATATATATATATATATATATATATATATATATATATAATAATCACTACGTTTTTTTTGTTCATGGAATTATATATGTATATGGCGGGGGGGATGATCTGGCCAGTAATGGTTAGCGGCTCGGATTGAGTAATTTATTAAAGACATTTTTATGTTTAACATTCTTTTTTATAATTTCTCGGACATTCAAGCCGGTAAATGTTATTTAATACTGTTTATTATAAACAGAGCATTTACTTAAATACTTGTATCTATAAAAAGAATGTTAAAATAAAAATGTCTTTAATAAATTGTCGGGCTTTTGTCCAATTTTAATGTATATATATATATATATATATATATATATATATATATATATATATATATATATATATATATATATACATTGTGAGATGGGTAAATTGACGCTACTTTATATTTCTAATTTCACGCATGCCGCATCCCTATTGTTTGTTTGTTTTTTGCCGGCTACACAATAATGTAGGGTCAGTTGGGCACCGTCTGTCAGAAAAAAAAAAGCATCATGACGTTATTTACTCCGTCGGAAATATAGAAAATGAGATCGAAAACGTTGTTATATACCAACAAACATGAGGACAATAGTCCGAATATAAATAATGTAAATAATTTTTAAGTCTAATTTTTATTTCTTTGCAGATGTGTCTAAACTTGCAGTCTATCAGATCACACCCCCCTCAGTCAGTTATGTGACATGTTTGACACACGCTTTGGTGATCATGTATCTTTCGATACATGATTGACGAGGTAGATTTTTTCCCGCAGTAGGTTGCCATTTCTTTTTACGGTAGACCAGTTTCCATCCAAGCCTATAGAACCCGCTCTGTTCTGCTATTTACCCATAGCTGGGGTGAGGGGGGGGTGAAGAAGAGGATTCAAACCTTTCCCAAGGGTATTAGCACGTAAGTGAATGTAATGGATTCGACTGGAATTCGAACTCGGCTCCCCGATTCCTCAATCCAAGCCGCTATCCATTACTACACACACACACACACACACACACACACACACACACACACACACACACACACACACACACACATCTACAAACTGCACGTAGTTCTTTTTTATTCCACTTTTTCTTCTTGTACGTTGGACTACCAAATTATTGGCAAACTGCATTGTGGGGATATTTCAAACTTAAATATCCGTCTATCGTATAAATGACATGAGATCTGAACGATTACGCTGAGTTTAACATAATCAGAAGAAGAAAACAAAAGCAGGCCTCAGGATTTTAAAAGCAAGTAGAAACGTGTTTACAGTCCGTAGGAATATATTTTAAATATTCGTTATACATAGATATAAATACACAACTTTCATCTAAAAGAATGTCACACTTATTAAAAGAGAGGACATTTTCTTGAGAGAGCCGCTATCGAAACTTAACAAAATATAAATCTGCGCCACATGTTTTTTTTTTCAGATATCTTCATTCCTGAAGTTATTGCTACTTTCCCAAGTTAACATACACAGCGATAAAAAAGTGGTCATGCTGTGAGAATCGATGAGCATAGGCTTCCAAAAAAGGTGCCGTATGGACAGCTACCAAACTCCAAGCGTTCAGTTGGACGTCCACACTTATGCTACAAAGACAAATTGAGAGATAACTTGAAAGGTCTCAACTTTGATTTGAAAACCTGGGAAGCCCGAGCATCAAACCGAAAGGAGTGGCGTAAGACATGTTTCATTAAGTTAAAGGGTTTTAACGACAGTAGACTGAAGCACCGTTATCAGCTTCGTCAAGCTCTGAAGCAGAGACGCCATCAAAATCCTGCTTTAACTAATTTCATCTGGCTGCGTGTCTTTGTCGCTCGCTCAAAGCTGGGCTAGTATCACACTTAAGGAAGCGCAAATGAAGTATGTCTTTCCCTTACATGATTTTCTCTACAATAGACACTGCTAACATGCATAAGTGTAAAATTTAAGGCACCATCCAATGCTGACCCTCATTTATCGTTCAAAATAGGAGAGTCTACAATATAAAAAATAAAACATATAAAACATAAAGAATAGTGCAATACTGAAGAAGGCATTGAAACCATTCTAGCAAAAGATAAAACTTAGGTGGGCTTATCATGTTTTGAAAACAGATGAGCATAGGCTTGCAAAAAGGTACCGTATGGATAACAACCAACTTCCAAGCGTTCAGTTGGGTGTCCACTGTTACGCTACAAAAACAAATTGAAACACAACTTGAAACGTCTCAACTTTGATCTGAAAACCTGAGAAGCCCAAGCATGAAACCGAAAGGAGTGGCGCAAGACATGCTTCATTAAGTTTTGTGTTTTGAAAACAATAGACTGAAGCACCGCGATTAGCTTCCTCAAGCTCTGAAGCAGAGATGTCATAAAAATCCTGCTTTAATAAATTTATGTCAGTATGGCTTTGTTGCCCGCAGCAAGGCTTGGCTAGTATTACACTTAAGAAAGCACAACTTCACATTAAACCCTGCTAGCATGTATAAGTGTAAGACCATACACTGCTGACCCTCATTTACCAACCACGAAAGGTCCATTAATATATATATATATATATATATATATATATATATATATATATATATATATAAAAAGAAATATGTTGTAGTGGTTCTAACGAGAAAAAAGTATGTATATTAAAAAGAAGAGAAGAGAGGTGCCGCAAATTTTTTGGTTGTAATGTGGACTTATTTAGAAAAAAAATATTATGCTTTGTTTTACATAATTTTACGACACGGGTTTCTGGTCTCGCGACCGTCTTCAGGTAAAAGCGGAGATTTCCACATATTATTAAAAATAATTAATTTTTTCCTTATGTTCAATGTTAAATATTCTCGATATGAGACATTCTCTGTTTGTGTGTTGGTAATCCGAATTTCTTTCTTGAATTGGCAATGAAGAGTTCTGCGCGAAGGGTCATAAAACAATTAAGGTTGGTCTAGCGAAATGATGATATGTGGATAAAAATTAACTGTCAGACCCCTTATCAAAATGGTCGCCCCAGCCGTTTCCATAGTAATTTAATTTTGGGAGCGAACATGCTTATAAAGATGCGTAAATTTCAAGATTGGTTACTCCTAAATTTTCGCTTGAGGATGAAACAGGGCTTGATACCTTAATTCAATTTAATTTTAATAATTATATTGAGATTTTCGGCTCTTGTTTTTGAGACATGAGAACTCTTATGTAGCGAAGGAATCATATTTAAAAAAATAATTATATATATATATATATATATAATTGAATACTAAATTCCCAGTATCTCTCGTTCGTGCCCATGTGTGCTCCCACCGATGTCACAAAATTAGTCCAGTCAATTTCTAAAGGACGAAAGACTTCACAGGAAAATTTTTTGCCTTTTGCCATACATTTTTCATCGCTATTGAGACTGGATAAATTCAAAGCCATCACCAAGTTGTCTCTATTTCTTGACACGTACATCCGGCTCACCAGATATTCTCATAGTGGTATAGTTCTATTATCAGTCAAACTTTGCCCACTCTCTTCGTTTCAAAAATATATATCACAAACCACATAAAGGCCACCTCAATAAAGATTTGAGTTTCACGTCCCTTTAACAAACTGAGTAATCACGTTAAATTATATATATATATATATATATATATATATATATATATATATATATATATATATATATATATATGGAGATATGTAGAAAAATAGGAAAGAACACGTTAGGTAAATAATCCGGGGTATTTTGTATTTTTGTTTTTTATTTTTAAAAAACAGTGGTCTATACAGCTATCTTTCGCTGTGACTGACCAGACGATGTGCGTACACGAACGCCATCAGCCGCTTTAAAATGGATACCCCACCCTACCTCGGCTTGACCTCTTTCCGAAGGTGACTGATATGTGGATAAGAACTTATCAAAATGGTCACTCTATCCGTTTCCATATTAATTTAATTTTATGAGTGAACATGCTTATAAAGATGCGTAAATCTTAACATTGGTTATTCGTAAATTTTTGCATGAGGATGAAACAGGGATTGATACTTTCATTCAATTTAATTTTAATAATTATATTAAGGGATTCGGCTCTCGTTTTTGAAACATGAGAACTATTATGTAGCGAAGGAGTCATATTTTTTTAAAAATAATTATATATATATTTATTCTCCATGATTTTCTCTTATACATTCATATCTGCTCGATGCGTATCCAAATGTAAACAATTGACGTCACACATTATGAAATAGTCCAAGCATTATTTTCAAGACAATTTTTCTTGTTTATACGTTCTTTTTATAGATACAAATATTTAAGTAAATGCTCTGTTTATAATAAACAGTATTAAACAACATTTACCTGCATGAATGAATGTATGGGATAAAATCATGGCGAATTGTAGTTTAAAAACAGGAAAATCTACCTTGCTAACCGAAACGCTACTCCGTGGCTCAATCGGTAAAAGCACGTCAGGCTAACTGATGGTTCTTTACAGGATACAGGTTCGATTCCTGTCGGAGGATGCATATTTTCTATGAAAATTTCTCGGACATTCAGGCCGGTAAATGTCGTTAATACTGTTTATTATAAACAGAGCATTTACTTAAATATTTATATCTATAAAAAGAACGTATAAACATAAAATATGTCTTAGAAATAATTGGCGGACTTTGTCCATTTCATATAGATGTTTTCGTTTCGTTCGAGAGAAAGCACTTGATCAATTTAAGTATACAATGTTTGGATTATACGTTTCACTTTCTATCAATTTTGGCTGATTTTTTTTTCTCTACTTGAATAAAACGTTTCTGAATATATTTCACTTAATATAATTTTCTCCTTGTTCAATGCAAAATCTGTCTGCTACGATTATACGGATCTTTTTTTTTTTTTTGGCATTTCAAAATTGCAGTCAATTAATCGCAACATCGGGAGTAAAACAATGCTTTCGATCACAAAAATTTAAATCCACAAAAAAAGAAAAAGAAAATAAAGTAAAAATAAAAAAAAATAAAATAAAATAAAATAAACGCAACAAATTATTTCCAATTTCGTTTTATTTTTATTTTCAATCCTCGAAGACATATCTCTTTTTTTTCTTTTTTTTTCTAGAGGATTTTTCTAAATTTATTCTCAAGTACCAATTTCGGCCTTTTTTTTCATTTATTTTTTTCTCAGCCGATTGCAAATCTTTTTCTAGATTTGCCATTCCCACTAGGGTCCTTTTTTCATTTAAATTTATATATATATATATATATATAAAATAATAATTGTCTGTCGTATTCAATGAAATGTGTATATATATATATATATATATATATATATATATATATATATAATAAAACCCAAGTGTATAATTGGTGTATACGGAATGAATTCCAATAACTATTCTTAAAAGATTGCTCAATACAGAGCAGGGCAGATATGATTATTTATTTAAAAAAATATAACATAAATATGTTATAAAATCACTACAAAAATAGCCATTTTGTTTCAACACCTCCGGTGTCTTGTCAAGTGATGATGTTCCATATATATATATATATATATATATATATATATATATATATATATATATATATATATAAAAGTGACAATAGGAAAACTCTAGTTATTGCTGACGCGTTTGCTCCAATGTGGACTTTATCAAAGCAAAAAAAACGAAATGAATTTAATTAAAGAAATTAACTAATATTACCCTAAAATAGAATGTTCTTAGCATGTTCTTTGAAATTAAATTTGTCATTATTCTACCAGGGATGTAAAAGAGGATATATTTATAAATCAGCTAAGTTTGAAGAAAATTAGATGAAAGATCAACGAAAAATAAGAAAGGAACCAGTAAATATCGCCATTTTTTGCTATTTACACGGGTTTTCACTATATGGGTGGACACAAACAATCAGTTTATGGTTGGCTACAATTGAATAAAGTTTGTATTAGATTGCTTGAAAATTGAGGGAGTTTTTAGTTTAAAAGTTTAAAACCCAGCTGGTCGATCAGAAAAAAGCGTTCAATTAGAATGGAGCAAAAACAGCATCATGTTTAGATGGAACAGAATCTATCTTCAATTACTTCAAAGTACTTTCTAAAAAAATTATTTTGAATTAATGCAGTTACTGATATAACAGAAGTACTCTGTATTTATTCAATCGAAGTTAGTAGAGGACATGAAGGGGTAAAACAGGCAATATGAAAACCCACTTCAGACCAAAATCATTTCGAGATTTTTGAAATGCATTTTGTCAGTGTGTTAGCAAGGATGTAAAAGAAGATATATTTATAAATCAGTTAAGTTTGAAGAAAATTGGTTGAAAGATCAACGAAAAATAAGAAAGAAACCAGTAAATATCGTCATTTTTCGCTATTTACACGCTTTTTCACTATATGAGTGGACACAATTATCAAGTTGAATGATTGTTAAACAATCAATTTATTGTTGGCTACAATTGAGTAAAGTTTGTATTAGATTGCTTGAAAATTGAGGGAGTTTTTAGTTTAAAATTTGTGTTGAAATCGATTTGCGTTGAAATCGATTTTTCGTTTTTCTCGGTTTTTCGCTAAACGCAGTGGCGTAGAAATGAAAATATATGAGGAACTGTGGAGCTAGTCATGATGTAAGTATCCTACATACCGAGTTTGAAGGATGAAAAAGTTGAATTTGTTAATTTTGATCGGTTTTATTGATTATTGATTTTTTAAAAAAATGAATCGATTTTGTAACCTATCTCTTACATTGTACAATGTATGTGCCAGGTTTGTTCAAAATCGGTTGGATGGATCTCGAGTGAAAAAGGTATCACAAAGACAGACAGATAGGCAGACCCACAAAAATCCTCTGTTTTCGATATACAGATAATTTTACCATATGTTGCATCAATATTCTAAGCATGAACTAATGTTAAATCTGCAAATTAGATTCAGGGAAGAAAAATTGTCTGGCACGACTCGGAATGAACTTTCTTAGCAGCAGACCTAGCAATGGATTCAATATAGTCTTTCCACTTCATGTCAACCTGAAACTCCGCAATGATTCACACCTCCGGAGGTTAGCATCAGCCATGCTGAATGTTATACAGGAATAAAGAGTGGCTACCGACACTTGAATTTGAACATAGATCTCCTGTGAGCAAACACAAGCGATCCCCTTATTGAATTAAGTGACTCGCGTAATCGTAGAAGAAACCCATATATAGGAAGTCCCGTAACGTCTAAATGATCGTTTTTCTATTTTAACCTCTATACTATACGGATCGTCATTTCTCGTCTATCCTCTATTACTATACGGACTGCTATTCTCTATTCTATTCACTATACTATTTCTCTATTCGAATCACTATTCGGATTACTATTCGAGCGAGCATTATCGAGTACTAATAGTGCGAGTGCTATTCGAAGGCGTCTGGCACAAGTATTGTTCAACGGCGTTACTATAGTAAAGTCTCTACTACAAGGAGTATTACGGAAGTGACAACGAGTATTTGTGGTATTACAATAGTGTGAAACGGGTGTTCGTTGACATCACAAAAGATACCTTGATGGAGATACACCTAATGAAAACCAGAGGACACAACGACCTAAGATGAGGACAATACGCCAAATATAAATCGAATGAATTTGAACATAGATCTCCAGTGTGCAAACACAGGCGATGCCATTATTGAATTAAGTGGCTCACGTAACCGTAGTGGAAACGCATATATAGGAAGTCGCGTGACGTCTAAATGATCGCCATTTCTAGTCTATCCTCTATTACTATACGGACCGCTATTCTCTACTCTATTCACTATACTATTTCTCTATTCGGATCACTATTCGGTGGTTACTATTCGGGCGAGTATTATCGAGCGAGTACTATTAGTGTGAGTGTTATTCGAAGGCGTCTGACGCCAGTATTGCTCAACAGCGTTACTATAGCTCTATCTGCGATTACAAAGTCTCTCCTAAAACGAGCATTACGAAAATGACAACGAGTATTCGTTGACATCACAAAAATCGGGAACACCAGACCAGAAATGGCAGCAATATTCAATGGAGGGTAGATTTACTCTAGTCTATTCACTATACTATTTCTCTATTCGGCTCACTATGTTGCAGTTTTTGTGTATATATACAATAACTAGTGAGCCAGTCAAAATGACTTAACTTATAAGTCCACCAATAGAAGGTTAACCAATCAGAAGACGTAGAACATTTAATCCGTCGTGTATAAAAGCGGCCATTTTGTTTACTCTATCCGAATGTCCAGTCCAGCTTGTCAGGCGAAGAGAACCAGAAGGACGAACTACGCTCTGCTACTTTTACCAAAATATCCACTGCTAACCTGAACAACGCTTCCCTACTGTCTTCGAAATATTCACTGCTAACCTCTGGATTCTATACTCGAAGACGACCGTCATGATGAATAACCCACTATTCGGCGGTTACTATTCGAGTGAGTATTATCGAGCAAGTACTATTAGTGCGAGTGATATTCGAAGTCGTCTGACGCCAGTATTGCTCAACGGCGTTACTTTAGCTCTATCTGCGATTACAAAGTCTCTACTACAACGAGCATTACGAAAATGACAACGAGTACCCGTTGGCATCACAAAAGTGGCAACGAGTCTTCGTTATCATCACAAAAAAAGATTGATAACCCGTAAAAACTATCAATAGATGAGTCAGTAAAACAGAGAAGGTGACCATGTTGATTCTAGCCGCAATACCTCTGATACATCTAACATCGATAAGCAATGACGACAGAAATTCAATAAAGTTCATGTTTAACTTAATTAAGTTTATTTAATGCAAATCCGGATAGAAATTTCGTATTATAGAACCATAGTTTTTTTTTTTAAGCATTTCACCCCAAGCAAGGCGGGAAGCCACTAGGACGCAAGGGGTTACAAAAAATAGCAAGATCAGATATGAGTGATAGAAGAAAGGATGAGGGTAGTGGATAGATCAAGGCAACTGGAGATGTCGATTGACATTACACTTGAATAGCTGGAGATTATAGCTCTCAGGGAAACTGGAATAGGGAAGGGAGTTCTACAGGCGAGAGGAGCGAGACATGAAGCTAATAGACTAGAAGAGACGGCTACATTTAGGAGTTTCGACAGTGAAGGGGTGAGAGCGGGATGCCAGCCTTGTAAGGCGCTGGAACTGAGGACGTCTGGGAACCAGCGAATGCAGCTCCTTTACTTTAGACAAGACATTATCGTTTATACAGACAAGTCTAACATTAACATGATATTCGGTTTTAGCAAACAAATTTCTGAGTGGTAAGATAATGGGAAAGAAATGAAGTGTTATCGATTGCTAGCGATTTAAATGTTAGCACGTTTGGAATTCAAGTTACATTTAAGCGAATGATCTTTCCAACTGAACTCTCGAGCTTGTTAAACACTGACAGCAAGTCATTATCATTTTTGTCTTTGAAATTTAAACATCTCCTGGTCTGCGCATTCATGGAGTACCCCAGGTATTCACAATACACTCTTGACAAGTTAGATCCGTGACAGTAACGTCTCCTTAAATTATAAAATAACGTCTGAACATAGGATAAAGAGTGACTGGAATTACAAAAGAAAGAAGAAATCGAAAATACTATCCTATTATAATTGTGCTTGCCCCCACCTTCTCTTTGTTAGTTCGCACGGCCGTTACGCCCTGCCAATTGCTCATAAATAGTGAAATATTCCGTTTTGATTGCATGGAAAGAGGGGAAAATAAAAGACACAGAAAAACGTGGGGAGGGAGAGAGAAAGCGAGAGAATCAGGTTAAAGCTGATAAGAACGACGTGCCAAAAGATTTTTCACGTCAATTTTACTCAATTACAAATCTACCATTCGCCCGTGCATTGAATACTGCTGCCATATCTGGTCTGGTACTTTTGGCATTCGTTTCGTTCTTGACAAGATCCAAAGAAGGATCTATAATGCAATCGATCCTGACTTAGCATCTCGACTTCAGTCACTTTCTCACCCACTTGGTGTGGTTTCTCTCTGTCGTTTCTACAAATATGCTCATGGCAAATGCTCTGACGAGCTTTTTCCCCTGGCTATATGAAATTAAACGTGCTACTAAATTGACATCTAGGTATCATCCGATTACTGTTGAAATACCTAAATGTAACCGCCAAACATTATTTGTATTTGCGATAGAAAAATTTGTAAAAACGATTGAAAGAAGTAAATCGAATTTCTTTTATATTTTATTAAATTTTATTTAGTTTCCACATGACCTCCGAAAACTTTATCCCATAAATATTCCTTAAAACTATATATATATATATATATATATATATATATATATATATATAAACATTATTTGTATTTGCGATAGAAAATAATTTGTAAAAAGGATTAGAAAGAAGTAAATCGAATTTTTTTAATATTTTATTGAAATCTTATTTAAGTTTCCACTTGACCTCCATCATTATAGGGTAATACGATTTTGCAGTTCACGGAAAACATTTGGCAACTGATTTACAGTAATGCCTAAAATTACAATAGTTACTTTAGCTATACTTAAAACTAGGTACATTAAATATTTTGAACATATATATATATATATATATATATATATAAAGTGAAAATTGAAGTCAACATTCAGAGGCGATAGGCTGTTTCATGCTAGGCGCAATCGATTGCGTCCAGCATGAAACAGCTTCTGAGTTTTGACTTCAATGTTCACTTTTATATTTATATTTACATACGCTCTATCTCTGTTATTAAGCACTTTATCCCATAAATATAGCACACCTTAAAACTATATTTCTTCATATATATATATATATATAACATATATATACTAATAATTTATATATGATATAACAATATTAACTATGAACAAAACCACAATGTGCTAACCGTATTCGGAAACTAAAAACATCACTACCACACACTGAACATACACAGAACACACACACTCTACTAAGCTGATAATCGAATCATCGTTGATAATGGCTAAAGGTATAGCCGAAAACGCTCGGAAATATAAAACATTTGAACAGTTCTTACACACCCTTTGTCCAAAAATGAAAGCTCTTGTTAGGACACAAGAAAAATTAAATAAAAAGCCTAACATGTAGTACCTTGTCTGTCGTTTTTAATGAAACATGCATAAAGGAAGGATTGCTGCCTAAATATACAACTATATATATATATATATAGAGAGAGAGACAGACAGACAGACTGACTGACAGATAGACAGACAGAGACAGAAAGTGAGAGAGAGAGAGTGTGCGTGCGTATTTGTATGTGTGTGTAACAATTAAGAGGCAGTGTGCAAAATAACCTTGACCCACCCGGTACCTTGCTAACTTGGTCCCGTTGACGTATACTGATATTGCTATGAAGGAGGATATGATACGCCCCATATAATTTCAAGAATCTTTGTTCATTCTTAGAAATTCATTAAACTTGAAAAATTATAATTAAAAAAAGAGGGCCGATCAAAATATCAATTCTAAAAAAAATCTGATGATATGTTGCTCTTACTAGGATTAGAAATAAGCAGACTCTGAAATTACAGATTAAATCAACGGACTGTCGAGTTTTACTCAGACCTTTCCAAAGTTTACGTAAAAAATAGTGTGCTTTGGAAATTTTTTCTTTTGGTTGTAAATATGTAACATTTAAGAGGACCATGTACGGATATCTTTCCTTAGATGTTTATAAATTGTACACTGTTCAATTATTATCGTTAACAATGAACTATTTTATGTTACAAAATTGTACTTGGATCAAACGAAAATCATAATACGTTTTGCCGTGAATTTTGACGGCACGATTATTAATATATATATATATATATATATATATATATATATATATATATATATATATATATATAATCATATCACCTCATTCAAGGCAATAAAGTCACTAAGACACAAGTGGTTACTGAGTGTCAAAGAATAAGAAAAAAGAGGAACATTACTAAGCGAGAACAATAGAAGTGTAATCAGGACGACAGTAGATAACGATTGGCACTGCATTTCAAATGTTGAGGATGAAAGTTGGCTAGAACTTATGTGTGTGTGTGTGTGTGTGTGTGTGTTGTGCCACAATTCCTGTAGGATTTCGAAGTTGAATAGGAATCTAATAATTTTTTAAAATAATTTTTATGAGGCGCGTTTTGAAAATGGAGAGTAGTTTTAATTATTTAAAAAGGCAAAAAAAAGAAAAATCTATTATACCTAAATATATATTTGCTTTTTCAAAGCCTTTAATGACCTTTAGGAGAGTGTGCTCATATGTATGTATGTGTGTGTGTGTGTGTGTGTGTGTCCACGCGCGCGTGAGGGTTTTTGTGAGTTCGAAAAAGAGAAAAGTGAGTCAGAGAGGAATAAGTTTTGAATTTTTCCACCACCCTTCAAATTCTCTGATCCGTAAAAACAGTCGAAGAAAAAAAAAAAAAAAAAAAGAAATCGAATAAATTTCGCTCTGACCGATTTTCCTGGCGACATGTTCGTTGCCAGATCCTTAGTTTCGGCTTCCCTGATTTTTAATTTTTTTTAAATTTTTTTAAATTTATTTATATCTTCAGTATTAAAATGAAGTCTCCATATTCCCATCTTGCAAAATCAGAAAAAAGAAAGAAATTGAGATGACTTTTTGGCGCCATTGTGTAGTTTTTTTTTTTTTTTTTTTTTTTTTTTTTTTTTTTTCCTATCTGCAACATTTGATTAAGAATTCGAACATGAAACCCTATGCGACAGTTATTCCTCGTTATTCTATGATTTGTGACCAAGCGGAAAAAAAAACGTGGCAAATTCTTATTCTTTTGTTTTTATGAACTAATAAAAATAAACGAAATTCATAAAAGACAAGAGGCTGATATTTAGACGGGTCGATACATCCTAAATTTGAAACAGAATGCTTGGCTTTTAGACCTTTCCCTAGCTTTCTATCTTGTGTTTATCACGTCTTTTTCCAAAAGAAATGCCTCTGATTATTCTTCCATAATTCTCAGACTTGGAGATTTCACTTAGATTACCCAGAATGAACACAACTTTATTCACGGCTCGGCAGTTTTGTATCCAAGGCATCAGTTAGACTAGATTTGTTTATTTATATGCTTTCTGTTCTACAGCTGATGTGCTCATCACTGAAATCGTTTACCAAGCACTTCATAATAACGGAGAAGGTCGTGCCTTGGCTCTAGGTATCTCCAAAGCGTTTGATAGGGTTTGGCATGCCGGCTTTCTTCGCAAGCTTCAGGATTATGGAATTTCTGGTCGATTGTTTGACTTAATACAATCATTCCTGTCATTGAAGACCGTTCTCAACGGATCCTCTTCCATATCCTATCCCACGAACGCAAGTGTTCCCCCAAGGTTCTATCCCAAGCCCCTACTTTATCTTCATTAACGATATTCCTGATGTCATAAGCTTCCAAGTAGGCATCTATGTGGTCGACAATTCTATTTACTCCTGCCCCCAAAACAAATCTAGTGTCGCTGACAAAACTAACCTGGCCGTTTGTCTCGAAAAGGACCTCCAATCGGTTGTGGACTGGGGCAGGAATTGGTTGGTTAACTTTAATACCTAGAAAATAAAACCGCTCTCAATTTCTCACCAGAGAGAACCATCCCTGCCTCCCATTAAAATGATTGAGACTCGACTCAACAAGGGCACCTCTTTGCGACTGCTCGGTCTCACATTGACCTCTGACCTGAGATGGAACGAATACATTGAGTCAATAGCTTCGTCCACCGCAAGGAAATTTGGCTCCCTGTGCCGCGCCAGGAAATTTTTCTCACCGGAGTCAATCCTTCGAATCTACAAATCAACCATTCGCCCTTTCATGGAGTATTGTTGCCATATATGGTCTGGAGCCCCTTCTGTTTGTCTCAAGGTCCTTGATTAAATCCAGAGACGGATATGCAATGTAATTGGCCCTGATCTGGCATCACGTCTGCAGTCGCTCTCTCACAAACGTGCCGTTGCCTCCCTCTGTCTTCTTTACAAATACTTTCATGGTAATTGCTCCGATGAGCTGCTTTCGCTGGTTCCCAGACTTCATGAATTTTAGCGCTCAACTAGGCTGGCATCTCGCTCTCACCCTTTCACTGTCGAAACTGTTAAATGTAACCGTCTCTTCTTCTCCAATAGCTTCATGTCTCGCACTTCTCGTCTGTGGAACTCCCTCCTCTTTTCTTGTTTCCCTGATAGCTATAATCTCCAACTATTGAAATGTAATGTCAATCGACGTCTCCAGATCTATCCCCTATACTTCTCTGCATCCTTTCCTCTGTCACTCCTCTTTACTCTCGCTCCAATAAACCCTTGCGTGCTATTGGCTACCCGCCGTACTTGGAGTGAAAGACTAAAAAAAAATACCACGTGGATAAAATGTCCTAGGTTAGAATATGCAGCCCAATACAGAATATAGCTCTCCTTTCTCCCATACCATCAAACCATATAATAATTATCAATTCATGCATTTATTCACTAGGAGGCACGGTGGAGCAATGAATAGCGGCTCGGATTGAGTAATCAGAGACCCGAGTTCGAATTCCAGTTGAATCCATTACATTCACTTATGCGCTAATACCCTTGGAAAAGGTCTGAATCCTCTTCTTCTCCCCCGCTCCTAACTATATGTAAATAGCAGGACAGTCTGCGTTCTATAGCCTTGGAAGGCAACAAGTTTACCGCAGAGAGAGATATGGCAACTTCCTGCGGAAAAAAATCTGCCTCGTCAGTCATGCATCGAAAGATACATGATCGCCTAAGCGAGTATCACGCATGGCACATAACTGACTGACTGACGTGCTAATACCCTTGGGAAAGGTATGAATCATCTTCTTCTCCCCTCCAGCTATATGTAAATAGCAGGAAAGACCGGGTTCTATAGCCTTGGATACCGCAGAAAGAAATGGCAACCTACAGCGAGAAAAAAATCTGCCTCGTCAGTCATGCATCTTTCGATGCATGGTCGCCTAAGCGTGTATCACGCATGAAAAAATAACTGATTTATTCACATATTTCCGGTGTATTTATATATTTCCTGTCCCATATGTAGTTGAAAGGGAGGTAAATCAAATTAAGATAGTAAATTTATTAGTGATTATTTCCCTTAATCGTTTTAATAATCCCTACGTATAAAATATTTATCTGCATTGACAAAATATCTCCCCGAAAGAAAATGCATCCTTTAATCAGTTCCTTTAATATTACGATTCTCAGATTGCAGTCTTATTTGTTCCAGCCTTCTATGTGAGGCACTCGTATACTTTTGTCTTTCTATATAGAATGTGTTGTTGCTGTCTTTGTCGTTATGTTGCAAATAATGTTCTACTGGGTGATATTTCGGTTTCACTGGGATTTTAAGCACATAACATTTTAACATGAAAGGATATTGTGCAAAAAGCGATTTACATAATGCCAGTAAACAATGAATGAAAGATACCATTGAAGGTCTAAATGGAACGGATTAATTAAACGGTCCATTGGACTTTATTTTAGCTGTGAATTCTTTATCTCCGCTTTATTGAAACATTATTTCAAAACATCATTTCATGTTTCATTGCATCTCACTATCAAATATTTCAAAAAAAGTACTCTCGTTTTTTCTTCTTTTTTTTACATCGTGGTTAATTCTGTGCAAGGCCCGAGGGCCACTCGAGGTAGAAGGTTACGTTTGGAGGTCATTTGTGTGTATAGGAGTGGAAGATAACGGTTAATCATAGCTTTGAAAAATTTAAGATGTTAGTGATCGGGGGAAACATAATGTTGTATGTCGGTTCCAGAGGTAAGTGGTTCGCAGGAAGAGGCTGTTCGAGTGGAACTTACTTCTCACCGATTCAATTTGACAGCACGGGGGAACTAGTAAGTTTTATATTATGGGGTATTCACTCATATCACAATAGAAGAAATTAACCTTGTGTTCACGGAGATAGAATCATACTTGACAAGAAAAGCATGGTAAATTGGATGTTACTTTCATAAAATTCATTTATATCGTTTATGCGTATTGCTGTGTGCATTTTACAATTGTTTTATGGTATATGTCATAAAAGAAAGAATTTACTCCGCAGTATTACAAGCCACATCACAGTCAGACACGTGTTGCCCGTACCAAGGTTCATTGTGAACAGACTAAATTTAACGTTAAGTCCGTATTTCCGGCAGTAATATTTTTGTTGCATGCTTCGAGTATTTTTATTATTTTTAGTTTTTATTTAATTTATTTATTATTTTATTTTATTTATAATTTTCATTCATATTATTATTTTATATTTTATTTTTATTTATTCATAATAATAAGCGTAATATCTCTACAATGTTATTGTATACACAGATGGAAGCCTGGATGTGGTGCAATGGTTAGCAAGCTTGTGGTACCTGGACGTGGTGTAATGGTCAACAAGCTTGTGGTACCTGGACGTGGTGTAATGGTTAGCAAGCCTGTGGTACCTGGATGTGGTGCAATGTTTAGCAAGCTTGTGGTACCTGGACGTGGTGTAATGGTTAACAAGCTTGTGGTACCTGGACGTGGTGTAATGGTTAACAAGCCCGTGGTACCTGGACGTGGTGTAATGGTTAGCAAGCTTGTGGTACCTGGACGTGGTGTAATGGTTAACAAGCCTGTGGTACCTGGACGTGGTGTAATGGTTAGCAAGCTTGTGGTACCTGGACGTGGTGTAATGGTTAGCAAGCTTGTAGTACCTGGACGTGGTGTAATGGTTAACAAGCTTGTGGTACCTGGACGTGGTGTAATGGTTAACAAGCTTGTGGTATCTCGACGTGGTGTAATGGTTAACAAGCTTGTGGTACCTGGACGTGGCGTAATGCTTAACAAGCTTGCCTCACGAGACCAATCAGGACTGAGTAGTGAGCTCGATCCTCTCTGCCGTGTCTAAGTTGCACGTAGTGTATCACCTTGTCAGTAAGGTTTACGCCCAACAATAATGTTCACATGACCGCAAAGATTACTTGAATATATTCGAAAACTCAGGTTTTTATTTCCGTTCCTTGCTTTGCACCTTGTTTGTCATAACTTTCGGCTCTCTCTTGCTTTTGCTTAAAATAACTGAGAAGTGGGCTTTTTTTTTAATGAGCAATGTTGTTTTGTCTGTGCTATACATAGACCACCATTTTATTATAAACAAGTTGTGTCTAGTTTAGAGCACTGTTTAATATATAATCATATATTTTAATCGAATCCCCCCCAAGCAAGGCACTGAAGCCACAAAGGCACAACAGGTGTGGAAGAGAAAACCAAAACATTACTACAAAGAAGACTAGATATAATGAGGAGGACAGTAGATAGCGATTGCTATTGCATTTAAATATATGCAGATTAAAGATGGCTGGAAAGCATGGAGCCGGAAAAGACTCCCAACACGCGAGAAGTGCGAGAAAAGAAACTGTTAGCATAGAACTTACAGATACATCTAGCCAGCTCAACTGTGAATTGATAAAATCTGGATGCCAGTTTAATGTTGCGATTAAATTCATCTACCTTAGCGAAGAGCTCTTCCGAAAAATGACCATGAAAGTATCTATAAAAAAGACACAGAGAAGCAACCTTACAGCGGGGAGAAAGTTACTGAAACCGAGATACCAGATCAGGACTGATAATGTTGCTGATTCAATTTTATAAAAGAGATGAAGATAAATAACAGTGGCGGCGGACACTATGTGGCAGCAATACTCTAAGTCTGGACGAATGGTAGACTTATAGGTATGTATGATAGATTCTGGAAAGAAAAACTGTCTCTGACACAATTTTGTTTTTTTAGCTGCCGAGCTGGCAATGGATTCAATATAGTCTTTCGACTTCAGGTCAATTGAGAACGGTATCCCGAGAAGGCGGAACGTGTCTCTTTCCTGAGGGTTAGCATCAGCCGTGCTGATGGAAGGCTAAGAGGGGTCTCTCAGATGATTAATGGCGAGAGGTTTAGTAGTTTTGAAGACGTTAAAGTAAACAAATCTTTTGTCCCCGTTAAAGACGAACTTAAGGTCGTTTTGGAGATCGGCTGCCATTTTGACCTTGTCGGACTGATCAGCCTTATTTTCGAGGCAGAATTAAATGGTTGTGTCACCAGCGTAGATACCTTGTTGAAAGCTGATGTCATCTGGAAGATCATTAATATATTTGGCGCATGACATTTACCGGCCGGAATGTCCGAAGAAAATATGCGTCCTCCGACAGGAATCGAACCTGTATCCTATACGGAACCGTCATATAGCCTGACGTGCTTTTACCGATTGAGCCACAGAGGAGCGTTTCGGTTAGCAAGGTCGATTCTTACTGTTTTTAAACATTTTTAAAAATCGACTTTGCTAAACGAAACGCTCCTCTGTGGACCAATCGTTAAAGCACGTCAGGCTATATGACGGTTCCGTATAGGATACAGGTTCGATTCCTGTTGGAGGGCGTGTATTTTCTATGAAAAATTTTTAGGACATTCAGACCGGTAAATGTCGCTAACTCTGTTTATTATAAACAGAGCATTTACTTATGTTATGGGACCTTACCAATAATAACATAATGGCCTATTCCATACGTAATAAATACTGCGCCTCAAGAGGAAGCAGGGGCGTTCGTCTGAAGTCTAGAGTTCAGTCTGAAGTCTGGAGTGAAGTCCGTCAGGAGTCTGTCAGTCAGTCAGAGCAAGAGAGTCAGTCAGTCGATTCAGAGGCAATCCGAAAACAGAGTCGCGTTCAGACAATTACTCCAAGACATTGGAATAGTGATACTGGTCGAGACTACATTGATCTCTCTACTAAACCTGATTGTTCGTACTAAGACTTTCTACTTCTCTGTATATATTCCTGTTTGTAATATATCTGTGTTACTCCTTACCTGTGTTTGAGTTCTTCTTTATTGGTTCTACCTTGGACTATCACCGTGGTGCAAGGAACCGGACCATAACAGACAGAGAGAGTAAAGTAAAAGAGGGAGAATGATGGAAAGAAAGAAGAAAGAGAGAGTAAAGAAAAGTAGAGAGAATCATGGAAAGAGAGAGTAAAGAAAAAGAGAGAGAATCATGGAAAGAGAGAGTAAAGTAAAAGAGGGAGAATGATGGAAAAAGAGTAAAGTAAAAAGAGAATGATGGAAAGAAAGAAGAAATGAGAAAAAAGAAAGAATCATGGAAAGAGAGTAAAAGAAAAAAGGGAGAATCATGGAAAGACAGAGTAAAAGAGGAGAAATGGAAAGAAAGAAGAAAGATGGAAAGAGAGAGAATCATGGAAAAAGAGGGAGTAAAATGATGAGAAATGGAAAGAAGAAGAAAGAGAGTAAAGAAAAGAGAGAGAATCATGGAAAGTGAGAGTAAAGTAAAAAAGTGAGAATGATGGAAAGAAAGAAAGAATGTATAAAAAAGAAAGAATCATGGAAAGAGAGAGTAAAGTAAAAGACGGAGAATGATGGAAAGAAAGAAAGAAAAAGAGAGAAAAAAGGGAGAATGATGGAAAGAAAAAAGAAAGAGAGAATAATGAAAAGAGAGAGAATCATGGAAAGTAAAAGAGGGAGAATGATGGAAAGAAAGAAGAAAGAGAGAGTAAAGTAAAAGAGAGAGAATCATGGAAAGTGAGAGTAAAGTAAAAGAGGGAGACTGATGGAAAGAAAGAAGAAAGAGAGAGTAAAGTAAACAGAGTCGCGTTCAGACACTTACTGCAAGACATTGGAATAGTGATACTGGTCGAGACTATATTGTTCTCTCTACTAAACCTGATTGTTCATACTAACACTTCTACTTATCTGTATATATTCCTGTTTGTAATATATCTGTTTAATTCCATATACATGTTCGAGTTCTTCTTTATTTGATCTACCTTGGACTATCACCGTGGTACAAGGAACCGGACCATAACAACTTAAATATTTGTATCTATAAAAAGAACGTATAAACATAAAAAAAAATCTCTTAAAATATATTTGATTATTTTAAGTCGAAGTAAATGTGAACTGATCATTTTTTTTCTGACCGTCCGTGAGTCAACTGGATTCCTTTTCATGAGTAACAGCTGTGTCAAAATAACTGTTTGCTACAAAGGGACGTCCAGAAAGCTCCCCACCTTTAACGATTTATTTATGCCGCCATTTGTAAAATGCTCTTTGAATTTTACATCACCTTCCACGATGTGATGTAACGTTAAAACCGATTTCGCTTTCTTTTTCCGAATATCTTCAAACATTATTCACGTCAGTTGACCCTGAGCGTACACATTTTTCCTGAGACCAATGTTGCTGTTAATAGCAATACGTCGTTTACCTGGTCAAGAACACGATGACCTCTCTTTGCATATGCTTCATATCTAAAAGTCTACAACACCTGAAAAAAAATCAGAAACATATTGCATTATTATCTAGACCCAAATTTCTCAGCCTGGGTGCTCCAAGCCACCATGAAAATTGATATAATGGAATACGCGTACAACTGTCCGCCTTCACTGGAATATGATTGGATGGTGTCCGTCATAAATACAGACGGACGTGTAGGAGAGTCAAAGAGCCTTTGTCTGAGAGCTAAGTCTATAAAGACGCCCACTGGACTACGCCATTGATCTACACTTCTTACCTGCGACTACGACGAGTACCAGTCGATTACTGCTACCGTATTCTACTTGGTTATAGTAGCCAAAACCACTTAGCTACTTCTTTCAAATATACCCCTTTCCGGGACATATCGCTATCTATCTATCTATCTATCTATCTATCTATCTATCTATCTGATATAATGTAATATGCATACAACTCACTGGTATATGATTGACTTGTGTCCGTCATAAATACCGACGGATTTGTAGGTGAGTCAAGAGCCTTAGTCTGAGAGCTAAGTCTGTAACGACGCCCACTGGACTACGCCATTGATCTACACTTCTTACCTGTGACTATGACGCGTACCAGTCAATTACTGCTACCATATTCTACTTGGTTATAGTAGCCAAAACCACATAGCTACTTCGTTCATATATATCCTTTTCCGGGACATATCAAATATACCCCGATTCGCTCCAAGTTAACAGAATGGGTAAATAGTTAACATCCAAACTGGGGTCAAAACACCATGAAATTTATTACCACAAATACTTTCTGAAAAATTATTGCCAGCTATGAACTTCTGAAGAAAAATTATTACCAGCAATACATTATTACGAGAAATATATTTTGGGGAAAAAATATTCCCAGCTATACATTTTTGTAAAAAGATATTATCAGCAATAAAAATCTTGTCTGCATTAAATAACCGATTGAGGTTGATATGCCGTAAACCCAAACACACCAAACCAAGCAGCTATACCTAACTTATCGAACATTAAAAAAGTGTTCAATTACAATGGAGCAAAAACAGCATCATGTTTAGATGTAACAGAATCTATCTTCTTCAATTACTTTAAAATAGTTTCATAAAAAAAAAACATTTTTAATTAATGCAATTACTGATATAACAGAAGTACTCTGTATTTATTCAATCGAAGTTAGCCGAGGACAGGAAGGGATGAAACAGGCAACATGGAGACCCATATCAGACCACAATTTTTTCTGGAGTTTTGGGGCATTTCTATTAAAATTCGTACTGTTTGTCGCTCAAGTGGTTCTCCATATTGAGGTAATCAGCAACCTTCTTGATGATTATAGCTTCAAAAATTTTCGTAACGACATTGAAAAGGCTGTTTTTCTTGAGCATTTTCCAGCAATAATGAATACATCGTCATTTACGATTGGTCGTAAATGCTTTGGTAACTATTCTATTGAAATCCGTACTGTTTGTCGATCAAGTGGTTCGCCATATTGAGGTAATCAGCAACCTTCTTAATTATTATAGTTTCAAAAAGTTTCGTAATGGCATTGAAAAGGCTGTTTTTCTTGAACATTTTCCAGCAATAATGAACGCATCGTCATTTACGATTGGTCCTAAACGCTTTGGTAGCTATCATACTATAGTAGCAACCTAGTATTTTCTATAAATACTTTCATAGTAATTGTTCGGGTGAGCTTTCCGCCTTCGTACCTAGATTTTACTAATTTAAGCGCAGTACTAGATTGGCGGCAAGGTCTCATCATTTTACAGTTGAATTGGCTAAATATAACCGCAAATTCTATGCTTTTTTTTTTTCTTGCACTTTTCGCTTGTAGAACTCTCTTCCGGTTCCATGTTTTTTTCAGCAAACTATGATCTTCAAAAATTCAAATGTGATATCAATCTTTATCTACTGAGTTCTTGATTACTCTTCTAATGTTCCCGCTTCTTAATAATGTTTTTTTTTTCTTATTCTTTCACACTCGGTAACCCCCTTGCACCTTAGTGGCTTTACTACCTTGCATGGAGTGAAATTATATAAACAAAAAAAAATCTTAAACCTATTTTTTGCGCTACTAATTACTGACGACCTGTTGTTGTTGGTTATAAAACATATCGCACGGGAATAATAACAGAAAACACCTTTTTAAATATCTTTCTAAATTTCTGAGGCATTGCAATTATTTACATTATTTAGCGTTGGCTGAATCTAGTGACAAAGAGTTGTGAGTTCAATATCTGGCTACAGCTGAGGTGAAAAAAAAATCTTGGAGAGTTGAGTAAAAAGTTGATAAAAGATACTGTGATATCTGGATGAGGCATGGCACTCGGAACTAGAACAATCCACTCCGGTTGACGAAATAAATGGTTCAATTCGAAATTCTAATCACTTGAAGAAGGCTGAAGCGCACAACAACCGAATCGTCGTGAATATGTCAACGAAGATGAGAACAGTCGGTACAATGTAAATAGTGTAAATATTTATAATATGTCACCAAAGAAATATGGACAGATCCTGAAGAAGGCCGAATACGTACAATTGCTGAAATATCGTGCATATGGAAACGAAGATCAGGATAACCCTCCGAATGATGTACATAGTGTAGATAAAATATCTGTAGTTGAAAGCATCAAATTACATACGAAATGTTTAGATTTCGATATTAAATAACCCATACAGGTGTTGATGGGCCGATAGGTAGAATCAAACCTTGTACACCGAGGCGAGGTGAAGAAGTGGCTGTCAGGAAGGTGGAATTCATGTTTAAGAAAAGACTTAAGAACGTTTCAATTCACGAAGAGGAGAACGAAGAAATAACCTGTTTAAAAGGAAATAAGCGAAATGAAACGAAGATTCGGGTCTAGAAAAAAAAAAGACTGAATTCAAGAAAAGATGCTGAGATAATTCCATTAAAGAACAAGAGGCAGATGGAAAATTAGAAGACGAAGTGTCTGATTACTTTATCATTGCATTAGTGTTGTCTAGTCCAAGAAGCGAAACCTTTATCCGAAACATTACTTATTTAACTGATCAACAAGCCTGAATTGAAGAAATCAGCGAATGGAACATCGCATTCTGGAAGCTTCTTATTCTTATCCTGATTCTTCTACGCACCCTGTGTCTTCAGGACGTCGGCGATGTGGGCTCTCCACAATATCCGGTGCTTTGTAGCTCTTAACGAATGTTGTCTTTTGTTATGTTACCGGAGACATCCTGAAGAGGCATGACACGTGGAACTAGAACAATCTAACCCGATGGACGTAATAAAAGGTTCATTTTTGAACTCTAATAAGCTGAAGAAGGTCGGAGAGTACAATGACCGAAACGTGGTGAATATGGCAACGAAGGCGAGGAAAAGAGTCGGAACAATGTAAATAATGTGAATAATCGTCGGAACCCTGTTCTGCCAAATGTTTGCAGAAGCTCACTATTCTTTTCCTTCTTCTTTTTCTATGCACCATGACCCTCCAGGACGTCGGCGATTATTGCTCTTCACAATTTCCTGTCCTTTGTAACTCGTAATAATTTTTGCCTTTTTGTTATCTCACCTGAACCCTGTTCTACCAACCATTTGCACAAACCCATTCTTCTTCTTTTTCTACTTCTTCTATGTGCTATGTGCCTTCAGAACGTAGGCGATCATGGCTCTCCACAATTTCCTCTCCTTTGTATTTGTTAATATTTTTATGTTATCACACTTAAACCCCGTTGTGTCAAATATTTGCACAAGCTCATTATTGTTTGCTTTCTTCTTCTTCTTCTTCTTCTTCTTCTTCTTCTTCTTTACGCCATGTTTCTTCAGGACGTAGGCGATCATGGCTCTCCACAATTTTCTCTTCTTTGTAGGTCTCAATAGTTTTTCTTTTTGTTATCTCACCTAACCCCGTTCTGTCAAACATTTGCACGAGTTCATTCTTCTTCTTCTTCTTCTTCTTCTATACGCCATGTTTCTTCAGGACGTAGACGATCATGGCTCTCCACAATTTTCTCTCCTTTGTGGGTCTCAATATTTTTTTTTCTTTTTGTTATCTCACCTAACCCCGTTCTGTCAAACATTTGCACGAGTTCATTCTTCTTCTTCTTCTTCTTTACGCCATGTTTCTTCAGGACTTCTGGCTCTCCACAATTTCTCTCCTAGATCTCTTTTTGTTATCTACCCTAACCCCGTTCGCAAACATTTGCACGAGTTCATTCTTCTTCTTCTTCTTCTTCTTCTTCTTCTTATAAGCCATGTTTCTTCAGGACGTAGACGATCATGGCTCTCCACAATTTTTCTCTCCTTTGTGGGTCTCAATATTTTTTCTTTTGTTATCTCACCTAACCCCGTTCTGTCAAACATTTGCACGAGTTCATTCTTCTTCTTCTTCTTTACGCCATGTTTCTTCAGGACGTAGGCGATCATGGCTCTCCACAATTTTCTCTCCTTTGTGGATCTCAATATTTTTTTTTTGTTATCTCCTAACCCCCGTTCTGTCAAACATTTGCACGAGTTCATTCTTCTCTTCTTCTTCTTCTTCTTCTTCTTCTTCTTCTTCTTCTTCTTCTTCTATAAGCCATGTTTCTTCAGGACGTAGACGATCATGGCTCTCCACAATTTTCTCCTTTGTGGGTCTCAATATTTTTTTTTTTGTTATCTCACCTAACCCCCGTTCTGTCAAACATTTGCACGAGTTCATTCTTCTTCTTCTTCTTCTTCTTCTTCTTCTTCTATACGCCATGTTTCTTCAGGACGTAGACGATCATGGCTCTCCACAATTTTCTCTCCTTTGTGGGTCTCAATATTTTTTTTCTTTTTGTTATCTCACCTAACCCCGTTCTGTCAAACATTTGCACGAGTTCATTCTTCTTCTTTTCTTCTTCTTCTTCTTCTTCTATACGCCATGTTTCTTCAGGACGTAGACGATCATGGCTCTCCACAATTCTCTCCTTTGTGGGTCTCAATATTTTTTTTCTTTTGTTATCTCACCTAACCCCGTTCTGTCAAACATTTGCACGAGTTCATTCTTCTTCTTCTTCTTCTTCTTCTATAAGCCATGTTTCTTCAGGACGTAGACGATCATGGCTCTCCACAATTTTCTCTCCTTTGTGGGTCTCAATATTTTTTTCTTTTTGTTATCTCACCTAACCCCGTTCTGTCAAACATTTGCACGAGTTCATTCTTCTTCTTCTTCTTCTTCTTCTTCTTCTTCTTCTATACGCCATGTTTCTTCAGGACGTAGACGATCATGGCTCTCCACAATTTTCTCTCCTTTGTGGGTCTCAATATTTTTTTTCTTTTTGTTATCTCACCTAACCCCGTTCTGTCTAACATTTGAACGAGTTCATTCTTCTTCTTCTTCTTCTTCTTCTTCTTCTTCTATACGCCATGTTTCTTCAGGACGTAGACGATTGGCTCTCTACAATTTTCTCCTTGTTGGGTCTCAATATTTTTTTTTTTTGTTATCTCACCTAACCCCGTTCTGTCAAACATTTGCACGAGTTCATTCTTCTTCTTCTTCTTCTTCTTCTTCTTCTATAAGCCATGTTTCTTCAGGACGTAGACGATCATGGCTCTCCACAATTTTCTCTCCTTTGTGGGTCTCAATTTTTTTTTTTTCTTTTGTTATCTCACCTAACCCCGTTCTGTCAAACATTTGCAGTTCATTCTTCTTCTTCTTCTTCTTCTTCTTCTTCTTCTTCTATACGCCATGTTTCTTCAGGACGTAGACGATCATGGCTCTCCACAATTTTCTCTCCTTTGTAGATCTCAATATTTTTTTCTTTTTGTTATCTCACCTAACCCCGTTCTGTCAAACATTTGCACGAGTTCATTCTTCTTCTTCTTCTTCTTCTTCTTCTTCTTCTTCTTCTTCTATGTGCGATGTGCCTTCAGGACGTAGGTGATCATGGCTCTCCACAATTTCACTGTCCATTGTAGTTCTTAATGCTAGAACAAAACATGTACGAATACTTTCCGATATAAATCAAGCTCTGTTAGCATTTCGAGCAGCTCTTGTGTATTCCATGAAAAACTTATGCCGATAGGGTAAATGATGGAACAGAATGCCTTCCGATATAATCAAGCTCTGCTCGCATTTCCAGTAGATCTTTTATATTGCATGAAAGAGTGATGCCGATAGAAGGAATAGGATATGTACGAACATCTTTCCGCTGTAAATCAAGCTCTGCTGGCATTTCGTATATTCCATGAAAATCTGATGCCGTTAATGTAAGAGATGGAACGAAATATATACAAGTGGACCGTACTTGGCAAATAAGCTACAAGGAGTTTAAGTGGAAGATAATATAAAAGTCACTCAGAATGTAAAGAGTATAACAGGATGTAACTAATAAATGTAGAGAAAACAATTCGACTTGACTAACAGCATGATCGATTCAGTGTTATTATTCCATTTCATAAACTAAGGATTATTATAAACTAGGCCTATGACTACTTTATCGTTATTTCCAGGGCAAATGTTTAATCTATATCAAACGATATGTATTCTATAGTCCCAACCAGTTCAGCTAAGACCCACAATAATACGTCAAAGAGTCGAGGCGCCATTATTATGAAAAAGTCTTCAACTGGGTACTCTCTCGAAAGGTACCTTAATTTCTTCAGATCAAGTGCAAATCCTTATCTGTTTTCCATATCCTCATAATTATCACTTGTTACCTCCTCCACTTAATATCACGTACTCTGTTTCTGTGCATGCATGCGTGTGAGCCGATGTGCGTGGCTATATGCGTATATATCTGAATGTGCGTGTGTTTGTGTGGGTATGTGTGTGCGTGCGTGGAAGCATTTTAATGACAACATTAATTTTGCTAGGTCTGGCGTCTTCATGCCAGAATGAATGGCGAAACAGCGGGATTTTTTTAGGTTACGTGTGGCAATAAATTAAATTGTTTCTTTTTTTTATTTTCATTCTTCTTTTTTTATCTTCTGTGGCGCGTCCCTTCAGGACAGAGGCGGTTATATCTCTCCACAACCTTCTATCCGGTGACGCTGTAGACAATTTTCTCCTTCTCTGTCATCCTTTGACAAAAGTTACCTTTCTCTTTCTCTCTTACCGTCAATGTACCCCGGGAGGGTTATATTTTCCCCTACGTCCTAACTCATTATGCGCCTCAAGAATTCCAGTCGTTTCTTTCATGATTCTCTGTAGAAGTCTTCTTTCTCTGACGATATTCTTTAAGATATTTTGGTTGCTTCCTTGCCGTATCATTTTCAGCATCCTTATGCAGAACAACATTTCGTGTCTTCCTCATTGTCTCCTCATCCGTGGGGTGGGGAGCTTTGTTCAGCATTCACTGACATAGAGGAGAAAAGATTCGTAATAAATAATCGTATAACTATCATATTAAGATACTTAAGATATTTACTCCACGTCCGCTATTCCAAATAACCCCCAATGAGGATCGACTGTAGAAACGTAACGTGTGATAAACGTTGTTTTGCTTCTCGGAATTCATCTGGGGGGTAATGGCATGAGCTTCGCCCTTCTCTTCATACGTTAAGTGATTCACTCGGCAAAAATATGTTCGCTATTTTGATGTCATGTTTTACGCGACGAAGCAAGAAATTGGTTTGATTTACGAGGCGTGTTCCAAGAATTTCCAGCCTGAATATGATATCCATTCTCAGCAATTCCAAATTATATTTTATTTGATTGCTTGTGCCATTTGATTCCACAAAATGCGAATATTTTTATTTACTACATATATATATATATATATATATATGTATGCGTATGCGTATATATATATATATATATATATATATATATATATATATATATATATATATCAGGTCATCCCATAAGTTCTATCTGAATTTTAACTTTTTGTTAAAATGAACGAAATTTACAATTTTATTATGTCTAATGGGGCTTAACATTATTTTTATGTTTAGATGCATTTAAACTGATCAAATTTTATTTTGGAGAACAATAAAATTAAATTTTGTTTCATTAAAACCATGCTAACATGGAAGTACCCAAGAATCATTTGAGGCACATAATGCTTTATGAGTTCCAGAAAGGAAAGTCAGCAGCAGAAGCGGCTAGAAACATTTACTCAGTTTATGGAGAGAAATATGTGAATGAAAGAACTTGCAGAAGATTTCACCCTTGAAGATGAAGATTGAACCGGACGTCCAGTTGAGTTTGATGAAAAGCTTCTTGAAGCAGCCCTTGAAGAAAATCTTGCTTTATCAGTTGAGGAATTGGCAGTGGTTCGCAGTTCAAACCATACAACTGTTCATCGTTATCTTCAACAACTTGGAAAAGTTCCTAAACTTGGAAAATGGGTGCCTCATGAATTGTCGGAAAACAATCACAAATCCCGAGTTGACATCTGCTCTTCTCTCCATTCTCGCCAACTTGTTTCATCTTTTTTTTAATAGACTTATGACTGGCGACGAAAAATGGATCTTTTATCGAAATGTTAAGCGTCGTAGACAGTGGCTTGGTAAAGGGAAAGGACCCCAACCACAACCGAGAAGGGAACTTCATGGGCAAAAGGTTCTTCTTTCAATCTGGTAGGATCGCCAAGGAATAATTCACTTTGAATTCTTACCACCTAATGCAACAATTAATGCTCAAATATATTGTCATCAGGGAATCGAAAAGAGTTGATGTTTCATCAGGACAATGCGCGACCCCACCCAGCAAGAATCACGACACAAAAGATCGAAGAACTTGGTTGGGAGAAAATTCCTCATCCACATTATTCTCCCGATCTTGCTCCTTCAGTCTGACATTTGTTTCGTAGCTTACAGAATCATTTGGAAGAAACAGCTTTTGTAACACAGGAACAGTTTAAAACAGACATTTGTGAGTTCTTCGAATCAAAGGGAAAATAATTTTACAGTAATGGAATTAGTAAGTTTGTTAGTAGATGGAAGGAAGTCATAGATAATCAGGGAAAATACATTGTTGATTGAATCTATAATTAAATGTAACATTTGGTCACTTGTTTTCATTATTCAAAATTCGGACAGAACGTATGGGATGACCTGACACACACACATATATATATATATATATATATATATATATATATATATATATATATATATATTGGTGATTTATATTATAGAAGAAAAATATTGATGAGCAACGAAATGAAAGAATCAGAAATTGAAATATTTCAGTGTTATGGAATTTTCGTTTCAATGCCAGAAATCTAGAAGCGCTTGCAAATGTTTCTAGCATTACGCCAGCGGCACGTTACCACCATTCCATTACATAAACTACTACACCCAGTAGCAAGGCCTCTGACTGCTAGATTGGAAATTTTCAGGAGTGTGCAGCCACCTCTAACTTGATGTTGTTCCCAGACACTGGGTATTAGCACTTGTTGGAATTCATCAATGTTCGAATAGTGTACCAGAAACAATAATCGAAATGTCTATTATTCATAGTAAAAATACCAACAATACATTTTTATAAAAAAACAAATTATTAATATTACATTTTGATAGAGAAATTTCCAGGAATATATCTTTAAAAAAAATATTACCAATTATATATTTTCATATTAAGATGATAAACAATACATTTTTATGGTAAATGATAAACAAGGCATTTCTAACAACTTTCTATATTTTTGAGATGAGCTATTGTAACTATTTACATTATTCGGAGAGTCGTCCTCATCTTTATTGTCATATTGACGATGTTTCGGCCGTTGTAGGCTCCTGACTTATTCAGGATCTGTCTATATTTCCGAGTGATGTATTGTAATTATTTACACTATTTACATTATTCGGGGAGTCGTCCTCATCTTTATTGTCATATTGACGATGTTTCGGTCGTTGTACGCTCTGGTCTTATTCAGGATATGTCTATATTTCCGAGATGAGGTATTGTAACTACACTATTTACATTATTCGGAGTGTCGTCCTCATCTTTATTGTCATATTAACGATGTTTCGGACGTTGTACGCTCCGGTCTTCTTCAGGATCTGTCTATATTTCCGAGTGAGGTATTGTAACTATTTACACTATTTACATTATTCGGAGAGTCGTCCTCATCTTTATTGTCATATTGACGATGTTTCGGCCGTTGTACGCTCCGGTCTTGTTCAGGATCTGTCTATATTTCCGAGATGAGGTATTGTAACTATTTACATTATTTACATTATTCGGAATTATAAACAAGGAATATTTCGCTACTCACAAATCAAGTAAATGCTTAGAGACGCCAATATAAAATAACTATATTGACTTTTTTTTCCCGAACCAAATGCTTATAGACTCAATAATAATTGACTATTCCCGAACAAAGCAAATGCAATCAAGCTCAAATATACAGTACCAATATGTACCAATCCGAAACCAAGCCTTTACTCACGACCATAGATATCTCTGGTCAGCTACTGCTTTGAAAGACTTTGAAGCACCGGTCCCCGTATGATCTCCGAAGTTAAGCAACGGCGACCCTTGTAAGTACCGAGATGGGTAATCGCTTGGGAATACCAAGTGCTGTGGGTAGTGTAATGGATAAGTATACGGCCAAATCACGTTGAAACTCCTGGTTACTGTAGGATCACCGAAGTTAAGCAACGTCGAGCTATGCCAGTACCTAGATGGGTAACCGCTTGTATATACCGGTGATGTAATGAATAATGGCTCGGAATAGTTAATCGGAGAGCCACGTTCCAGTTCCAGCATGGAATCCTGATATTCACTTGACGAGACAGATTTTTTTTTTCCTGCAGTAGGTTGCCATTTCTTTCTGCGGTAGACAAGTTGCTTTTTCTGTCGTGCCATTTAACCATATCTGGGGTGGGGTGGAAGAAGAAGAGAATTTATACCTGTCCCAAAAGGCACGTAAGTGAAAGTAATGGATTCGACTGTAATTCGAACTCGGCTCTCCGATTCATCCATCCCAACCGCTATCCATTAATCCATCGTAAGAAAATTACCTATTGAGAGTTATGTCCCTTTAATTAAAAAAAGAGTGACACATTAGCATTAGCATTTATGAGATAGGAGATTAGCTATTGAGAGTTGTGTCCCTTTAATTGAAAATGTGTGACACAGTGACACATTAACATCAGCATTTATTATATCAGTTATGTCCCGTGCGATCATGTATCTTTCGATACATGACTGAAGAGGCAGAGTTTCTTCTGCAGTAGAATGCCATTTCTTTCTGCAGTACACAAATTGACATCCAAGGCTATAGAACCCCGTCTGTCTTGCTATTTACCCATAGCTGGGGTGGGGAAGAAGAGGATTTATATCTTTCCCAAAAGGTATTAGCGCGTAAGTGAAAGTAATGGATTCGACTGGAATTCGAACTCGGCTCTCCGATTGATCAATCCGAACCGCTATCCACTACTCCTTTGTAAGAAGAAAATTACCCATTGAGAGTTGTGTCCCTTTAATTGAAATAGTGTGACACAATGACATATTAACATTAGCATTTATTATAAGGAAGAAGATGATCTATTTAGAGTTATGTCCCTTTAATGAATAAGTGTTATACAGTGACAAACTGAAATTCGCATTTATTATACAGAAGATAAGGCAATTGAACAATGAATGTAAGGGTCTAGTATTGGCCATTTGTATTAGTCCCGAACCGATAAGCGTTTCAACACCTCCGTTTATCTCTAAAAGATATCACGTAAAAATATTGTTCCAGGAGAGAATTAGTTTTTTCCTAGTACTTTTAAGAGCTTTGGCACTCATATCGTTGATTTTTAATTATTCTATTATATTTTAATTCTTTATATTTGAACCCAGATTTTGTATTTACCTTTCGTTTTTTTTTTTTTTTTTTTTCAAAAGTTTATAAAATTCGAAGTACAAACTCAAGTCCTTATTTTAGGATTGAAAACGATTGCATCTGAATTTTATCAAAATGATGAAATATCTCTCTTAACAATTTTTAACAAAGGATTTGCATTTATATTAGTAAAGATTATCGACGATTTAAACGGCTGGAAACCATTTAAATTTCCTTACATTAGATATATCCAGAATGAAGTGGCGAAAACACGTCAATGAAATGCTGCCCAAGCAGAAATCGTGACGCAAAGTGAATTGTCTCCAGTTAATAATGGCAAGGTTATTTCACTTCATATTTTTCTTGCGTCCACTTGGTGATATCTTTGCTGAAAACCAAATATTGTTCTTGAGTGTCCTTTAAAAAATTAAAATGAAAAATCAGCCGCAAAAGATTTCGTTTTCTCTTTCCCAACATCGCTTATTTGGAAAATAATAATAATAATAATAAATTTGCTTAAGAAATTAAAAATAAAATAAATAACTTTGGTTTCTGTTTTTCTGTCTGCTGTTTTAGAAATGATTGAGAAATTCTTTCTGTATATGTGTCTGCCTGTGTAAGTGAAATTCATTCTATATCTTTATATGTCCGTACCGTTATAGGTTAAATGATGCTGACGATGTTGCTATGCTTAATACATTATATATATATATATATATATATATATATATATATATATATATATATATATAGCGGCTTGATTGAGGAATCGCAGAGCCGAGTTCGAATTCCAGTCGAATCCATTACATTAACTTACGTGCTAATACCCTTGGGAAAGGTATGAATCCTCTTCCTCTCCCTCCAGCTATGGGTAAAATAGCAGGACAGACTGGGTTCTATAGCCTTGGATGGCAACTGGTCTAGGAGAAGGACAACTCTGAATTCAAAAACTGCGGAGGGTCGTTTGGGAACCTTATGGCATTCGGTGCACCAGGTCTCTGTATTCGTCCCTTCAAAAAATGTGAATGGTCCTGCACGAAGCTTTCACCTCTATAATCAAATCTCATGTGCCGGTGTCGGGCTGTCGGTTTCCTGGAAACTGATCTGCTTGACCCTCATACGTCGAATCTCGACGGGAGAGTCGATTATATATATATATATATATATATATATATATATATATATATATATATATATATAGGGTGCGTCAAAATAATGTATACACTCTTTAAATATTAATAGTTAATAATACATTAGCGTGATTTGAGAACTTAGATGGATGGAAATATGCAAAAGAAATGGATTGGAAGAAGAGGGTCAGTTGAATACCCACCTAGATCACCAGATTTGACACCCTTGGATTTCTTTTTATGGGGGGTTTCTAAAAGACAAAGTTTACAGCAGGAAACCTGAAACAATTACTGAAATGAGAGTAGCAATTGAAGAAGAATGTGCTCAAATACCAGAGGAAATGATACTGGACGTTTGTAGGTCTATTTCTTCAAGATATGAAAAGTGTATTGAACAGAATGGCGACCAATTTCAGCACTTGATGCGAACTCATCATTATATGAAAACTCTTCTATTGCCCCAAGTACCTTTTATCTTATTAAAGTTAATTTTCTATGTTTTTGTATATCTTACTCTCAAATTCTTTAAATGTGTATTCTTTCTCTTGTATTAATCTTATTTACAAGTCAAAATACATAAATTGAATAAGTTATAACAATTCAAAGAGTGTATACATTATTTTGAGACCACATATATATATATATATATATATATATATATATATATATATATATATATATATATATATATATGTGACGTCCCCGCTGCTTGTTCCTCGCTCGTTCGGGTGTCGCCGCTCCAAACGTGACGTCCGCCTGTCTGCGTCAGTCGTGCTGTCCCGTCCTGTGACGACCAGCTGGCTTGGTATGGGTGGCGGCACCCAAATGTGACGTTCTAATCTTTTGGTGATTCGGATGGGAATCTGGTTAGATTCGGTATCAGCTTCGACGTTCCCAACTCGCTTCCAACATCTGGTTACCGAAGTAACTGCTTTGATTTCTAGTCTAACCTAACCACGTTGTGAATTGATCTAGACAGACGAAATCAATCAGTCGCTGGGCCGTACTGCAAGCTGAGTTCGAATAAGGGTGATATGGCACAAGTACGTGTAAAAGAAAATAAAATAATAACTCGAAAAGTTCAAAGGTATCAAAAAAAAGGATAACAGTACTTTATATCTGGTTGCTGGATACATAGGACTGCGTCTACTCCCGACAAGCTATATGGATTCGTGACACGTTGTTTTTGTTAGGGGAGGCTTTTTGGTGGTATGAGTCTAAGTCGCTCTTCAAAAATAAATTGTTCTTGGATTGAAGATGAGTGCGGAATTGCGTGAATCTTAGTCAGCTAATGCGTGGTGGGTCTTCAGAGCTCTCAACTTAAACTCAAAACTCGAAAACTGGAAACTGAACTCGAACTGATTTTCGCTCGCTGCGACTTTGCTTATATGGACGCCGACCAAAACCGGGGTGGGCTTTGTCGGGGTTTGAGGTCCCTTGATAATTCCAAATCCACAATCCCCTTCTTTTGTTTTCGGTCAGGAAAAATTTATTATTTCCATTTTTGGAAGTCTTCTCTTACCCCCACCTTCTTTCGTTCTCATATGAGTCTCTTACCATACCCCCAGAGGGCGTCAACGTTTTCCTACTCCTTCGCAGTAACATCTCATACCTATCCTCTTAATGAAACGTAGCAGGCCTCTCCCTCTGCGTCACTAGATCACCTCCGCCTGGTTCTCGTTAACCTTCATCCAATTGGCGTTCGACAGTGTGGGTGGGACCAGACTAGCCTTGTTTTTAAAAAAAAATATCTTGCTCAAAGAAAAAAAAAATATCTCCTCTTTTTCTTTTTTCTATTTCCTTTCTTTCTTTTCTTTTCTCTCTTCTTCTCTGGCCGCCAACAGAACAGTACGACCCGTATTGTGATAATCTCCATTCCTATCCCAAAGTCACTTTCATATGGACTTCGTCAATCAGATTTTCGCCAATTATCAAGTTGGTGGTCATCTAGCAAAACACAGCCAACTTTTCGTCCCGATAAGGTAGTTTCGCTATCCTAGCCGTATTTGCATTCTTGGTGCCGATTTCGGATAAAATAGTTTCGCTGTCACCGTTAGATTCCAACACAACCCAGATGTCTTTTCTCTCAATGACACCCTTTCATCGACAAAGACTTAACCTAGGGTTGGGTTCTCTGTGTGTGGTCAGGACATTCTTATTAAATTTTTATCTCTTTAGAACTCTGTGGAAGCCCCAAATGGCATTCCCGTGACACAGTTAAATGTTTATCTATTCTGTCCCGGAGGTTAGCTAGTCGATCTGGAATTCGGACAATTAGCTTTTTGCTAGAACCAAATTTGCTGGCCAAACAGACGCATTCACTTCTCGGCGCCAACCACTTATACGATGGACGACTTCACCATTTTTCTGATAATATTGTTTCTCTCATAGTCAAATTTCAACACAAAACAGACACCTTGTCTAACGATATCTTTCCATCGACAAAGACTTAACCTATTTTCTTTGTTTTTTTTCAACTCTCGCCTCTCTTTTACTTTCCCTTCTTTTCTTCCTTTTCCTTGCAGTCCTAAATGGTGTCACACACACACACACACACACACACACACACACACACACACATATATGTATATTCATAAATATTGTCTTCTCTAACGATTAAATCGGAGAAATTTTCATGATATATATATATATATAATTTATATAACATTAACATATATGGTAATATGTTAATATTTATAGAATGTTAATAATGTTAAAATATAATATTAATAATATTATATATATATATGATATATATGTATTATTATATATATTTAATATATATATGTGTTTTAACATAATATAACATTAACATATATGATAACATTTTAATATTAATAGAATTTCAATAATGTTAAAATAAAATAATGTTAAAATATATTAATAATGTTAAAATATGATATAAATATAATATATATATCTTATTATTATAGATGTTATATATACAAATATATTATATATATATTAACATGTATAGCATTAACATATATTGTTACATGTTAATATGTTAACATTAATATTAATTAATTATGTAAAATTAATATTAATTAACATCAATACAAATTAATTATGTTAACATTAATATTAATATGTTAACATTAATGTTAATAATGTCAAAATATAATAATGTTAAAATAATAAGATAATGTTAATAAATTGTTAATATTAATTCACGTTAATGTTAAAATGTCCTTAACATATTTGTTTTAATATAATATATATATATATATATATATATATATATATATATATATATTTCAAGTATAGGTGCAGTTCAATTTATAATTACATGAAATATTCATACAAAAAAATATAGAAGTAAATGATTTAAATGGCGAGAATACATCTTCGCAAACAATTTCAATAAAGTACACTAACCCCGAACCTGTATATGAATGATAGGATCCCTGTTAATAAATTCCGGTTGCATAAGGTCTTTTTTAATTTTTACAAGCTTTCGTCTGTTTCTGCAGACATCCGCAGGTATGGAAATAGATTTTGTTCTTGTTTTTTACTTATGTAACTGGAATTTATAATCAGGGATCATATCATTCATTTGCGAAGATGTATTCTCGCCATTCAAATCATTAACTTCTATATTTGTTTTTTGTATGAATGATTCATGTAATTATATATATATATATATATATATATATATATATATATATATATATATATATATTATTAGTATTAGTATTATATTATTATTTCAAAATCGCGACATGTCTATATTCCGGAACACAAACTTAACATTTATTGTTCTATTTTCAAGCGATTTTGATAACTTCAGAAATAAATGCTTGGCTTTTGCAAGCGAAGTAGCATTATATTGAAGAGTTTATGTGGGAGGGGGGAATGGGATTTGAACATTTTATTATGGGTGTTGTTTTATTTGACGAATCCGGATAAAGATCAAAGCAAAAGTGATAGTTGAGGTTAGTTGCTAAAGAATTGTTAATCTGTCTGACTTTCTTTCTTTATATATATATGTATATATATATATATATATATATATATATATATATGAAGAAAAATACAGAAAAAACAAACAAACAAAAATCTTAATAGGCAATTATGCTGTATTAATGTTAATATAAAGTCGACGTCGGACGTTTCGGTCTATTTAAGACCATCTTTATGGACATTTTCATTTAAACATAATTAACATTAGAACATTTCAAAAATGATTTCAATATATCAGAACGATGGAACAATTTTAAAAACAATTCGATAATAAATCCTTTCCTTACTTGATCAATAGATTCTTATATTTGATTTGCTTTGTAACGTGGAGGACTTCAAGCTTGTATGAAGATATAAGAACCTATTGATCTCTGCGTATTCCTGTATCAACGGAAGGGGTTTCTTGAACTGTTTATATAAAATAGTTCAATCGACTTTTTTAATATTTTAATATTTGGAAATCATCTTCGAATACGTTTTCACAACATCGCCCACGTGACGACGACGTGATCATATTTAAACGGAACGCTGATCTAATATAAAAATTTCAGTTATCTGTTTGGATTAGTTGTGCTCTTATGTCCATCGTCTTTTGTGTTAAATTTTTATATGTTCTAATGTTAATTATGTTTAAATGAAAATATCCTGAAGATGGTCTTAAATAGACCGAAACGTCCGACGTCGACTTTATATTAACATTAATACAGCATAATTGCATATTAAGATTTTTGTTTGTTTTTTCTGTATTTTTCTTCATACTGTCGGATCTATATCCATATATTTGTTTACACACACACACACACATATATATATATATATATATATATATATATATATATATATATATATATATATATATCCAAATGGCTTATTTGAATAAAAATATTCACTAATTAAGGTTTTAATCCTTAATAAATTACGTTGTTTTTTTCTGGTGCTGAGTTGTGTCAGTCTTGAGTTGTGTCAGTCCTGAGTTTTCCCAGCGCTCAGTCGGCGCTGTTCTGTTGGCAATGTTTAGTTGGCGGTATGAGTTGTCTTGCACCCTTTCCAGCATCCCTCTGTAGGAGCGTGTTTCTGTTGACTCAAGTCTCTTCTTAGTCTATAAGATTATCCAGTATTCACTGGTCTATAGGAGAACAGATGTTACATCATTAGAGTCCATTAGTCTTTTCTCTGTTTTTTTTTTTAATGATTTTTTTCCCTCTTTCTTAATACTTTGCATAGCTCTTAAAAGCGATCTAACGCGCCTTCTCATTTCGGTATTGCATTTTCCCTGCCCTCTCTTAAAACACTTTTTTAGATATTGAAAGAGTTGAACTTGCTGGATTTCAGTGTCTCCAATTCTTAGTTCTCAGATTAGGCTGTTCTTTTTTGCTGAAAACTACGCACTCTTTTTTTTTTTTTTTACAACTATCCATTCTACTCATTTTCCTTTACTACGATGTGAAGGAGTTCATGTAGTTTCCGTTCTCTGTCCGCTGTCAATACTGCGTCATCTGCATATGTTAAGGTTTCAGTTTTTTATAAAAAAAATACTGAATCTATGGATATTCATTTCCCTAAGAATTCATTCCTGGTAATGATACGTGTAAAACAAAATCTTGTTTTGAACTGACTTAACACAAAATGATAATCTTTAAATGATTCCATAGATTAGCAGAGAGAAAAGCCTTTTGATACGACTTGTAATAATTTTCGTATCAGATTTATAGACTGGCGCTCTAGAATTACAAAGCACTGTATTTAAATAAAAAAGAAATTTAAAAAAAAAAAAACTATTCATGGTTCTCCGCACTTTTCTTTTCTTGGTAACTCTTAAAAACTGTCACGCCACCATCCATTTACTAAAGCTCTCTAGGAAATTTATGCACTGTTTTCCTCTGTCCCTCTGACCTTCAGTATATCCTGTGCGCATCATGTTTTTCAATACCTCTTTCGTCATTATGTGCTCTAGACATTTCAGCTGTCTCTTCCTGATGTTAATATCTGTCTATCTTTCTGAGATGAGCTATTGTAAATATTTACATTATTTGCATTTGTTACAATCACCTGAAGAAGGCCGGAGCGTACCTCGGCCGAAACGTCGTGAACATAAAGATGAGGACAACAGTCCGAACAATGTAAATAATGTCAATATTTATGTTTAAGCTTTGATTTTGAATATAAGTAATTAAAAGAAGGGCAATGCATTTATCCCCAAATAAATGGCAATTTTACACCCTTTTTTAATCGTTAATTGTCCGAGGTTGCGCTGGAACGTGTTCATAAGCAGGGTTGGTAAAGGGCAGAAAATTTTGGATGGGACTGATAAAAGATATTCAAACAGTTTTTGAAGATTTACATTGTTTACAAAAACCTGAAGAAGGCCAAGGCGTACAAAGGCCGAAACGTCGAGAACATGACAGTAAAGATGAGGACAACAGTCCGAACAATGTAAATAATTATTTTTAAAATTTGATTTTGAACATAAGTAATTAAACTGCATTTAACCCCAAATAAATGGCAATTTTACACCATTTCTTAATTATCAATTTTTCGAGGATGCGTTGAAACGTGTTCATAGGCAGGGCTGGTAAAGGAGAGAAAATTTTGGAGAGGACTGAGAAATAACACTTATTTGTTGCGTTCCTTCAAGTCGAAACAGTTCTCATAATAATGATACCATACTGACAAAACCCAGTTCTTGATAATGACAGTGATAATGGAAAGTGTATTTTTTCCGTATCCCTTCAGGACATAGACGATCATGGCTCACCACCATTTCATGTCTCTCGTACCTCGTAATATTTTTTTTTCCTTTTTGTTATTTCCATATTAATTCCGACATCAATTTACTCAAACTTACTAAGCTTGTTCTGCCTTGTTTTCCTTTGTCTCTCTTGCCTTCAACCTATCTTGGGAGTATCAGATTTTCCAAGCCTTCTTTCCTCATTATGTACCTAAAAATTTAAACTGTCTCTTCCTGATGTTAAGTTTAACTTTACTTTTTTTCCATTTACTCTAAAATTAAGTCGTTGCTCACATTTTACATCCATGGTATTCTCACTATACTTCTGTAGGACAACAGTTCTGTTGCTTTATGTGTCGTCTATTTTTTAAAGAGGTTGTCCATCATTCACTGCCATATAGGAAGACTGATATCGCGTAATATTTCAGTACACTTTTCTTTGTTTCTAATAAAACATGCGTCCTCCCATAGGAAACGAACCTGTATCCTATACGGAACGCGTCATATAGCCTGAGGTGCTTTACCGATTTAGGCACAAGAGAAAATCCTGGAGAATTGTAGTTTAAAAACAGTAAAATTGACCTTGCTAACCGAAACGCTCCTCTGTGGCTAAATCGGTAAAGCACGTCAGGCTATATGACGGTTCCGTATAGGATACAGTTTCGATTCCTGTCGGAGGACGCATATTTTCTACGAAAATTTCTCCGCAATTCAGGCCGGTAAATGTTGTTAATACTGTGTATTATAAACAGAGCATTTACTTAAATATTTGTATCTATAAAAAGAATGTATAAACATAAAAATGTCTTAATATATATATATATATATATATATATATATATATATATATATAAAGACATTATATATATATATATATATATATATATATATATATATATATATCTTCGGAGAATATTGTAACATTCTCGTCTTTACAGAAAAATGCAAACCTTAAATGAAATTGATATAAATGCCTTCAGGTTTTTTTTCGTAATGTCTTTTCATTTGATCACCCAATGCGAGCCTTTCTCCTTTCGATGACTTTAGAAATCTGAGATTTTTTTTTATAATTTCAGGTGGAAACCACTTCTGAAAAATCGATATCAATCGACATGAATAGATAGGTACTTACTTTTTTGCGTGTTATACATATGGATAGATACAGGGTGTTTCAAAAAATTTGATATCATTTCGCAATCTAATAACTTGGTTAGATCTCCTTCAAATGACTTCAAATTTTAATAGCATCTTTATGTTTAATGTTTGTTTTATGTTTTTATGTCTTTATGTTTTTGTGTTTTTCTTATTTGTATTTTTATGTTCATTAATCTTTAATCTTTTTCTTTACAGGTATAAAAATGCTATTTACTAGAAGAGAAAAGGCGTTTTGTGTGTTCACATAATCCACATGCTTTTGAATTTCTCATTCAGATTTGGAAGAATAATACTTTTTAATTTCATTTGCCTTAATCATGTACTTTCTGTGATATTTACATCTCAAAGGATATCAAATTTTTTGAAACACCCTGTATATTTCTTAATTTTTGGATCATTTATTGTCTTCTTCTCTTTCTTAACAAAGAAATACTCCTGTCTCGCAGCACTCTGCCCAGTATTTGGAATGTGTCCTTGGCCATCCTAATACGTCTTTGGAGCTCAGTATCGCACTTACCTTACTCTGTCAAAACGCTTCCCAGATATTTTAATATCCGCATCTGCTTGATTCTAGTGTTCCCGAGCTCCAAATCGCATTTCGGGCTCATGCCTTTGACTGATGACCATGCATTCTGTCTTCTTGAAGTTTAGGATTAGTCCCTTCTTCTCGCTTTCCCTCGCTAACTTCTGTAGGAGGTTTTGTAATTTCTTTTCCGTGTCTGCTATCATGTTGTGAATATCGTGGCGCCGATGCTGAATTCTGGTAAGATACCCAATTCTCTCAGTATTGCGTCCCGGGAAAGGCTAAACAAGTCAGGTGGGAAGAGGCATCCTTGCCTTACGCCCCCTTTCTATTTCTGGATATTCGCTAGATTCGTTCTCTATGAGCATGTTTGCTGTCAGTTCTTTTTTTTTGCGGCCATTTCTTGATTATTAACAGATTTGGCAAAAACCTTCTTTGCAAAAATACGTCAATAAACCTAATCTGAAAACTGAGTTATTCTAAAGAATATATATTCTATTCATACAAACATATCCTAAAAATCTTATCAGCATGAAATAACCCATTGAGCTGTTGATATGCCGCAAGACAAAATAAACCAAACCAATCTACAAGATATTTGGAATCCATTTTTGGCTATCCCGATCCACCTACTGATTTCAGTGTCGTTAAAGCAGTTCCTAGATATTTAGTGTACGTAAATGTGTTGAATTAAGTGCATTCGCAAAGAAGGTAATTGAAAATAAATATTTTGCTGTGTAAAACATTCCCTGTTAAAAAAATTTCCACCGTAAAAATTTTAAATAGCAGGCTATTAATACAACAAGAGCGATCATTACTACTAGAAAGATATATAACAGCTAGCGGAAGTTTATTTTTCTGAAGAAAAAAACTATTTAAAAGTAATTTTTTTTATCAATTTTAACGAACGCTAATACAAATTTTTCTGACAGCGAATGTTTCCCGTATGGAAACTGGTAATCCCAGGATCAACATCGATAATGTCAACCGATTTGATATCAGTTTTCTCTGGGCATAACCGAACACACATAATAACGACCTTCTCCACGTCCATTTTTTTTTTTTTTTTTTTTTTTTTTTTGGTTATCAGCGATTTTATAAATTATTTCTGTACGCGCTCTCCTCTTTAAAACCCCGTGTTTTATTGACGCATAAATTCGTGCCACGTAGTACGATTTCATCGATCCGTCTCCCACTTCCGGCGAATATGACCAGCACAGAGATTTGTAGTAATGGAGTTTAACTACAAAGCATTGATTGAATCATTTAGCAACATATCATCGAAAACCGAAAGGCATTAACTAGGTCGTTTTTTTATGGTTCGTAAAAAAGGGGCCACGCAATACTGAGCTTCTTCATTAATATTTATTGATCACGATCACTCAATCAATAACTAATCATTTCCGGAAAGGGTTTATTTTCCATTTGAATTTTTTTCCGGTAATTCTGGGAGTCTATGATATTTAAACACGATATAGCTTCCATTAAGACAAACTAACATATTACTACTGTTAAAATTTCTATTGTATTTCTTAGTGAGTGCAGAAATGATTGTTCGATTCGAGAGGTTTCGAATAAGCAATTAGACATTGTTAAGTGTTTCGGTTCTGCTTTTGCAAATGGCGCCTAAATGCTGTTTGCAAACAATCTAAATATTGTTGAAAAGTAGACATATATTTATCTCCAGAAGATGGCCAGTTAAGTGTGGCCGTGTTCATAATTAATGATTATATGCTTGTTTCTTTTAATTTTATGATTGGTTGTGTTGTTTCTTTAACGGCATACCAACACTTTAGGGGTATTTAATGCCGACATTTTATTGAAATATTTTAAATACAACTATATGGCGATTTGTTTGTATAGTTAGATCCGTATTGATAGTATTTTATTATTATTATTATTATTATTTCTTTTAATTTCTGGCGTGTACACATTTCTTTCCGGGTCCCGCCCAGAGACGTAAGGTTAGAAATGGCATCATGACACTTTCCACTGACAAAAAAAGAATAAATAAATAAATAAATAAATAAATAAAATATTTTACATAGATAAAGCCCATCGTAAAGTGCGGGCTGTACTTGCGAGAACATTTATTTTGTATTTCTTTGAGGCATGGGCTTCCAGGAATCCCTTCAATTAGTCTACTGGAATCTTTTCCAACCAATCCTAGTGCTCCAACTACAACAGAGATTGTTGATGTTCCCATGTGCCACATTTTTGTGATTTCGAATAATATTATTATTGTTATTGTTTTGTTTTAGTAGCAGTAGTAGTAGTAGTATTAGTAGTAGTAACCGTGTCGTTAAAATTGACGGCAAGAAGGAATGTATTATAAGCAATATTTCAATTTCCTTCAATCCAAGTACAATTTTGTAACGTTAATAATTGAACAGTGTACAATTTATAAACACCCCAGATATACACATTTTAACCTCATTGTGTGTGGGTGCGCATGTGCACGATCGCACTCAAGCACGCACTCACGAACGCGCGCATGCATAGCTTTTGTATGCCTCGCTTCTGTGACACGTCTTGGGTGTTTTTGAGAATCAAATTTGCTGAGAATTTAGAACATCATCGCTATCAATGGTCGATCACACAATCCAAGACACGTCGAAGAAAAGTTACTTTATGCAAAATTTAATTGAAGCTGAAATAAAATAGATAACTCAGCAGAATTTGGTCTGACATAGATCTCTCTCTTCTCTCTATCCCTTCCTATTTCCCCACCCTCTCTCTCACTGTCTTTCTCATTTTCTTTCATTATTTCTTTCTTTGCAGCTGCATATCTCTTCTCGTTGCTACTGTCAGTGACTGCTTTCCCTTTGATCGTGGTTCGCTGCAAGAGGGAAAGAAAGAGGTTCCTTTGTAGTATGTCATCGTGGTAGCTTATTGCGCGTGCATGTGGATGGGGTCATGACTTCTGTGCATCTCATGTCAAAATTTTGCACACTGTTCCGCAATTATTACACACATACACACACAAATATATATATATATATATATACACATATATATATATTGTTTGTAATATATATATATTGTTTGTAATATATATATATATATATATATATATATATATATATATATATATATATATGTATTCATTCTCCATCAAGTCATTGAAATGTGTAGATCACTGTTACTAACAAGCAGAAATGTTTTTTCTCCTGATGATGGCTATGCTGGCTGAAGCTAGTCGAGGAATCTAATTGAAATAATAAAAACAAAACAATATTAATCTGTCACCGAGTGAGTCTGAAGATTTTAATTTTTTAATATTTTTTATTGTTCAAAACACACACACATACAGAGAGAGAGAGAGAGACACACACACACACACACACACACACACACATATATATATATATATATATATATAGAGAGAGAGAGAGAGAGAGTATTATATTTAAGGATTATTATCACTATTTCGATTTCTGCTATGGTTACACTGACTACTGAGTCTGCGGGAAGACCTAAGGCAGATAGTCGTGTGTTGTAACAGCCACATTTCATGATTTGTTTTTCCAACTCCCATGATATATCTAGCGTCACATGGACAAAGTTCTTCTTAGTGTGTGGACTGGACTTATCAAGACAATAATTTGTGTTTCTCTTAAGTTGAGATTTTTTCAATTTTTTGTTGTGTTCCTTTTTCATCATTCCCAAGCGCACCTTCTCTGACTGTTACTATTCTTGTTTTCAATTTCCACATTTTTTTCTATTTCGATTTTCAGGTTTTCATATTTCGATACCTTTATCAAAATGCTTGCTTGCTATGTTGCAGTACGCTGGATAGGCACTTTTTATTTCTGTTTCGTTTTTTGACAGTTATGTCCAGTCTATTTGCTTCAATTTTCCTGTCGGTAAAGATTGTGCAATCCCATAGAATTCTGATGTTTTTCTTTAACCGATCCTGAGTGATGTTCATACACGTGTTTGTTCACATATTTTCCAAAGTGTTTGCACGTTGTCCAGTGTAAATATTGTCCCACACTAACGTGGCGGTTTTTATACTCATTTGCCGGAAGTACAGAACATCCATAAATGAGATGGTCTATGGTTTCCTAATATTTTTTACAGAACCGGTTATGTTTTATATTTACACGATTGGGTATGATATTTACACAATTGGGTATATTTACACGATTGGGTATGGTATTTACACAATTGGGTATATTTACACGATTGGTTATGATATTTACACAATTTGGTATGATATTTACACGATTGGGTGTGATATTTACACGACTGGGTGTGATATTTACACATTTGGGTAAGGTATTTATCTGAAAGTTCCTAGTGAAAAAGTACTGGTCCTGCAATGCAAGAATAAAGGCTTCCGTTCCAGCCTTTAATCCAGATGCTCGTACCTGTCGATTGGAGTTTTATTAGCCTCGTTCTGAATATTGTCCATGCAGAGGTTTATTATGACAGCGTTGTTTCATCTGTTCCCGCGCTTTATCCATGGCTTTATTTTCCATATTTTTTGCTGCAACAGTTGGTTCTTGGGTCCTGCTATGGTTTTCTACAGAATCTGCTAAATGTATATCTTGTTTGTATTTACAACCTTGTTTCATTATTGATTTTTTTTCTTTCTGTTTTCCTGTTGTTTGACTAATTGCAGGTCCTTTTTTGCTTCCATATATTTTAGTAAGTCAATAGTTGCTGTCTTGTATAACAATCCTAACTGAATAAGACCTCTTCCACCTTCATTACGAGGTATGTATAGACCCTCTGCAGCAGCCTTTAGATGATGTATGTTATGCTTAGAAAGAAACTTTCCTTTCTTAGAATTTATTATTATTATTATTATTATTATTATTATTATTTCCTTTGATTTCTGGCGTTTACACATTTCTTTCCGGGTCCCGCCCAGGGTCCTATGGTTAGAAATGGCATAATGACACTTTCCACTGACCATAAAAAAACTTAAAAAAATATTACATAGATAAAGCTCTTCGTAAAATGTGGGCTGTACTTGTCGTAGTTGGAGCCCTAGGACTGGTTGGAAAAGATTGCAGTAGACTAATTGAAGGGGTTCCTGGAATTCCATGCCTCAAGGAGATACAAAAAATTGTTCTGACAAGTACAGCCCACACTTTACGAAGGGCTTTATCTATGTAATTTTTTTTTTGTCAGTGGAAAGTGTTATGATGCCATTTCTAACCTTAGGTCCCAGGCAGGACCCGGAAAGAAATGTAAACGCCAGAAATAAAGAAAATAAAAATAGTAATAATAATAATAGTAATAATAATAATATTAATAATAATAATACCAACTGTTGGTTTGTTAACATACATGGGAACAATAAACAACTGAATAATACAATTATTCATGAAATATTGTTGTAAATAGAGACGAGATTTACATTTAATATATTCTGTAGATAACCAAAACAGAACCGTATAATCTACTGTTGCAGCAAATAATAGTGCTGATTATTCTTTGGATTTTATCAAGAATCTCTAGATATAAAGCAGGATCCCTGGACCATGTGCGACAGCAATTTTCAAGGCATGGACGATCGGTAAACTTATAAATGTCTAAGAGAGGTTCAGGATAGAGAAATTGTCTGAGACGACACAATGAACTGACCTAGCAATGGATTCAGTATAATTTTTCCAAATTCATGGCAATCGAGATTCATCTTTGGAATAATAATAATAATAATAATAATAATAATAATATCAACTATTGGTTTACTAATATAGATGAGAAAAATAAAGCACTGAATAGTACAATTAGTCGAACAACACAAAAACAGAAAGAAAAAAAATTATTCACGAAAGAATATTTAGAGATTTACATTTAGTAGATTCTGTAGAAAGCCATAACGGAACCGTATAATCTTCTGCTGCAGCAGATAATATTGCTGATTATTCTTTGGATTTTATCAAGAAATTCTACATATACAGCAAGAGCCCTGGACCATATGTGGCAGCAATATTCAAGGCATATAAATATGTAAACTTATAAATATGTAACATAGATTCAAGATGGAGAAATCGTCTGAGACGTCACACTGAACTAACCTAGCAATGGAATCAATATAATTTTTCCAGATTCATGGCTTTTGAGATTCTTTTTTGGAATAATAATAATAATAATAATGCACTCTAAAATAAGAACGTTTCTTTCTCAGCATAACATGCATCATCTAAAGGCTGATGTAGACCGTCTATACATACTCCGTAAAGAATGTGGAAAAGGTCTTATTCAGTTAGGATTGCCATACAAGACAACAGCTATTGGCTTACTAAAATATAGGGAAACAGCAAAGAACTGGATGATACAATTAGTGAAACAACAAAAAAAAATGTAATAATGAAACAAGGTTGTAAATACAAACATTTACATTTAGTAGATTCTGTGGAAACGCAAAACAGAACCCAAGAACCAAAAGTTGCAGCAAAAAAATATGACAAAGAAAGCCAAGGATAAAACTCCTGAACAGATTGTTGTTCATGATGACGGTCGTCTTCGAGTATAGAATCCAGAGGTTAGCAGTGAATATTTCGAAGACAGTAGAAAAGCGTAGTTCAGGTTTGCAGTGGATATCCCGGTAAAAGTAGCACAGCATATTTCGTCCTTCTGTTTCTCTTCGCCTGACAAGCTGGAACTGGACATTTGGAGAGAGTAAACAAAATGACCGCCTTTTTACACGACGGATTGAATATTCTACGTCTTCTGATTGGTTAACCTTCTATTGGTGGACTATAAAGAGAGTCAACTCATTTAGGCTAGCTCACTAGTTACATAATGTATCCAAAAATTGTAACACAGATGAAACAACGCTTTGAAATACAAACCTTTGCGTGGTCAATACCCAGAACGTGCTCATAAAGCCGATTTTGACAACGTTAACACTCATCGATAATTAAGAGCATCTGGATGAAAGGCTAAAACGGGATGCTTTATACTTGCAGCGTAAAACCAGAGCCTTTTCACTAGGAACATTCAGGCAAATGTCATACAAAATAATGTCGATCCAAAATGCAGGTTCCGTGACAAATATCAGGAAACCATAGACCATCTAATCCCAGGATGTTCTGTAGTCACGCCAAATGAATACAAAAATCGTCACGATAGAGTAGGAAAATACCTATACAGGAAAATGCGCAAACCCATTGGAAAAGATGCTAACAAACCTTGGAATGAACATCACTCATTAAAGAAAAATAATCACACCAGTATTCTATGGGATTACACAATCTTTATAGACCGGAAGATTGAAGCAAATAGACCGGACATAACAATCTAAAACCAAAAATAAAAACTTGCTTGCTAATTGATATGACTTGCCCAGCGAACTCTAACATAGCAAACAGAATTAAAAAAAAACAAACTACAAAGTATAAAAACTTGGTAAACGAAATAGAAAAAAAATGTGGAAATTGAAAACAAGAATAGTAAAAGTCATAACAGGTGCGCTTGGAATGATAAAAAAGGAACACAACACGCTGAAAAAAATCCTTGGAAATCCCAGCTTAAGAGAAATAAAAAAATATTTTGATATGTCCAGCTCACACACTAGAAAGACTTTTTCCATATGACGCCAGTGATACATTATTTGGACTATTGTCCTCATCTTTGTCGCCATAATTATCACAACGTTTCGGCCGTTGTACGCTCCGGCCTTCTTCAGGTGGTTGTAATGTCGAACTGAACCCTTTATTTGGCTCACTGGGGTAGACTGTTCTAGTTCCACGTGCAATGTTTAATGGATGTCAGTTATCAGTTATCTCCTGTTAATTTCCCTCTGAAAGTTCTCCACTGCCTTAACCGGGTATTGAACTTACACACTTTGGGTCCTGTCACTGGAACTAACGAACGCCTTTATCCACTGTGCCATGTGTCCTTGATAATGTTAAGGGAGTTAGAAAAACAAATCATGTAGCCATAACACCACTGTCTTAGGATGTCCCAGCAGACTTGATAGATAGTGTGACCATCGCAGAAATCGATATATAATAATAATAATAATAATAATAATAATAATAACAATTCCCGTTTTAGTTGGACCCCTCGTGTAGGTTCCAGTTTCAGAGTCTTAGAAAAATGTTAATAGATTTAAGCATTGTCACTTAAAATTCATATTTTATACAAAACCGTCTCACACCGAAAGAAACTCAGATGATGCATTGTTCCGTATCGAATTCATATGTATTAAGCAACTAACGAGACGCGTTGTATTTTTTGAATTACCAGACGGTAAAATATCTTAAAATGAAATGTTAGTGGCTTAACTTCACAATATGTTCAACGCCTCAAAAACAAAACTGCACTCTATTAATCACCACAGAGATCATTCCCTGCCATCCATTAGAATGTCTGACGCTCAACTTCCCGAGATCACATCTCTACGGCTGCTCGGTCTCACATTGTCTGCTGACCTGAGATGGAACAAATACAATCAATTGCTTCGTGCACCGCAAGAAAAGTTGGCTCTCTGTGCCGCGTCAGGAAATTTTTCTCACTGGAATCGATCCTTCAGATCTACAAATCAACAATTCGCCCTTGCATGGAGTATTGCTGCTATATATGGTCTGGAGCCCATTCTGTTTGCCTCGGGGTTCTTAAGATCCAGGGACGGATATACAATGCAGTTGGCCCTGAAATGGCATCTCGTCTGCAGACGCTCTCTCACAGACGTGCCGTCGCCACTCTCTGTCTTTTTTACAATTACTTTCACGGTAATTACTCCGATGAGCTGCTTTCGCTGGTTCCCAGACTTCATGAATTCAAGCGTCCTACGAGGCTGGCATCCCGCTCTCACCCTTTCACTGCTGAAACTGTTAACTGTAGCCATCTCTTCTACTCTAATAGCGTCATGTCTCGCACATCTGGCCTGTGGAACTCCCTTCCCTATTCCCGTTTCCCTGATAGCTATAATCTCCAACTATTCAAATGTAATGTCAATAGACATCTCCAGTTGCCTTGATCTATCCACTATCCTTCTCTTCATTCTTTTCTCTATCACTCCTACCTGCTCTCGCTCCAAATCTTATGTAACCCCTTGCGTGGTAGTAGCTTCCAGCCTTGCTTGGGGTGAAATGATTAAAAAAAAAATTTCTTCCTTAAAAGGAATATTTAATATTTATATATTAGCCAATAAGCTTGCGATAAAAAAAATCTAAATTTTAGATCCATGTGTAACATACTAAGCTATTATAAATACGATAAGTTCTTGGCCACTAATCAGTCTTTCAGTTAACATTGACCAGGGTTGTTGTTCGATTTTTTGTCACACAAGCGAAACTGAAGTTCTCACAATTAATTATTCACATCTTTCCTATCTGCTCTCGCTCCAAATCCTATATATCCCCTTGCGTGCTAGTGGCTTCCATCCTTGCTTGGGGTGAAATGCTTAAAAAAACAAAAACGGAATATTTAATATTTATATATTAGCCAATGAGCTTGCGATAAAAAATCCAAATTTTAGATTCATCTCCCACGCTATTATAAATACGATCAGTTCTTGGCCAGTAATCAGTCTTTCAGTTAACATTGACCAGGGTTCTTGTTCGATTGTTTGTCACACAAGCGAAACTGAAGTTCCCACATTTAATTGCTCACATTTCTACCTGATTTATTCGGGTACACTACATTACAAAATACGGCTTAGCGACGACTTTCCACTAACTTGTTAATATGTTGCAACAGTAGATACTAGCTTTCCCCTTCCTTCTTTTATGCAGTCTACAACTAGAATCCATACACCCCCAGACATGTCCCATAAGAAAACTAGACCTGTCACATACATCTACACACATATAGATGCACTATTCGTTTATCCTATACTAACTCATTTCGTTCAGCTATATTGTAAAAATGATACACATGATGTTTTGTGTGAAATTGTTCACAAAGTAATTACTCCAATAAAATAATACTCCTATAAATAAACGTAATTAAAATTTGTACATCCGTGTCTGAAGATTAATTTAATTCTTCGCTTTGACACTCGGATTGAGTCGAAAGTGTTCGGATAGACTCATTGAAGGTCGCTCATGATTTAAAGAAATACAAATAATTGTACTCATAAGTACATCTCACACATTACGAAGAGCTTTATTTATGCAAAATGTGTGTGCCATTTGGTGTTTTTATTTTTTTATTTTTTGTAAATAATCAGTGTAAAACGCTATGAAGTAATTTTGACCTTAGGTCTCTGATTGGGTCCCGGGAGAAAATGTACATACAACAGAAATTAAAGGAAATACTATTACTATTACTACTAAAATTACTTCTTCTAATAATAATAATTCTAGCTGTAGGCGGAGCCATATGATCAATTAGAAGAGGTTCCGATAGACTTATTAAAAGGATCTCTGGTAACTCATGCTATAAAGAAAAACCCTAAGGTCACACACATTTTGCATAAATATAGTTCTTCGTAATGTGTGAGATGTACTTATGAGTAGAATTATTTCTATTTCTTTATGCCATGAGCGACTTTCAATGAGTATATCGGAACATTTTCGACTCAATCCGAGTGTAAAAGCGAGGAATTAAATTAATCTTCAGACACGGATGTACAAATTTTAAATACGTTTATTTATACAAAAAATTGTACTCGCAAGTAGAGCTCACACATTGCAAAGAACTTTATCTATGTAAATTGTGTGTGATCATAGGTCTGTTGCTTTTTTTTTTTTTTTTTACAAAAAGTAAAATAAAAGTCAGAGGAAAATATCATGAAGTCATTTCTGACTTAGTTGGAATCCGGACGTAAATGTGTATACAAAAAAATAACAACAACAACAGCAATAACAACAAGGACAACAATAATAATAATTAATTAATTAATTAATGGGATTCCTGGCAGCCCATGTTTTAAAGAAATACAGATAGTTATATTCCCATGTACAGCTCACGAACTCGGAAGAGCTATCTCTACTTAAAATGTGCGTGATCGTAGCTTTTGTTTTGTTTTTATTTATTTAAAAAAAAAAAAAAAAAAAAAAGGTATCACTATAAAACATCATGGAGCCATTTCTGACCTTAGATCTCTGGTTGGGACCCGGACGTAAATGTGTATACAACTGAAGTCCAAGTTAATAATAATAATAGTAATAATAATAAACAGTGAATTGGTATGCAGCTTTTAGACGACGTTCGCTTTGGAGGTACAGTATGAAAAACTCGAAAACACTGCCGATGCAGTCTAATAATTCAACATTTTCCGAATAATAAAACGCGTGTCGTTCTAGAATTTGCTACCCACTTTCGATGAACGATAACGCTAATTACCACATTCCTCTCTGGCGAGGGAAAAGAAATAAGAAAGTGGCGTGCTAGTTCTTCAATTCAATTTGCCACACAAATTCCCCGGTGGCAGCAAATTAAGAACATTTACTCAATCAAATCCATGAAAAGGATATCTGGAAGTACAGTTCGCTGAAAGAAATATTTGACACTTGCAAAATATTTCCTTAACATAACGCAGATGCTCTCAATTACTTTAAATTTGCAAGTTGCGATGGGTTTATGCTATATATATATATAAATATGCTATATATATATATATATATATATATATATATATATATATATATATATATATATATATATTTAAAACCAGAATCTCACAACGCTGCTACGGTTTTATATAGCAATTAAACTATAACTCAAAAGTTTTGTAGTCCTGGGTACGATGATTTACTACACCCGGCATCAAAACCTCTGATCAAGAAATTTTGAGGAGCATGAAGCTATCTTTTAATTGCTATTGTTCCAATGTTTCCAAGTCCACCCTACCCAGCGGTGATAGCACCTGTTAGGGTTCCAGATATAGACAAATGATTAACCTGCATGTTGGAGTCAAAACGTAACGAAAGTAGCAAAATATTTTTTTATATAATAAACATATTGCCAGCAATGCATTTAACTCTCGTCAAAAACGCTCTACACTATTTACATTATTCAAACTATTGTCCTCATCTTTGTCGCCATATTTATTAGAACGTTTCGGTCGTCGTACGCTCCGGCCTTCTTCGGGTGGTCGGAATGTCGAACCTAACTCTTTATTTCGCTCACTGGGGTAGACTGTTCTAGTTCCACGTGCCATGTCTAATGGATGTCATTTATCAGTTATCTCCTGTTAATTCCCCTCTCCAAGTTCTTCACTGCCTTAACCGGGTATTGAACTCACATCGTTTGGGTCCTGTCACTGGATCTAACCAACGCCTTTATCCACTGTGCCATGTTCGACATTCCAACCACCTGAAGAAGTCCGGAGCGTACAACAGCCGAAACGTTTTAATAAATATGGCGACAAAGATGAGGACAATGGTCTGAATAATGTAAATAGTGTACATAATACCTCATCTCAGAAATATAGAGAAAAACACTCTAGAAAAAAGATATGTCAGTGAAACCTGATCTACAAACTGATTTCTTACAAAGAATACATTTTTTGTACTTACGAACCTATCCTAAAAAAAAAAAAAAAAAACATGTCGGCGTTAAATAACCCATTTAGGTGTTGGTATGCCGTAAAACAAAATAGACCAAACCAATCTGCTTAGCTTTTGGAATGCATCTTGGTGTGGTGCCCCCGCTATTCATCTCGAGCTCGACAGAGATGGATATGCAATGTGATCTGTCCTGACTGGGGGTGTCTCGATTCCAGTCATTTTCGCACCGACGTAATGTAGTTTCCCCTCTGCCTTTTCCATGAATATTTTCATAGAATCTGCTCTGACATTTCGGCCGTTATACGCCCCGGCCTTCTTCAGGTGATTTGGAATTTTGAAACGAACCCTTTTTTTTCCGTCCATCGTGGTAGATTGTTCTAGTTCCGCGTGCCACGCCTCTTCCGTATGTCTCAGTTATTGCCCTTTACCTCAGCTCTCCAAGTTCGTTTTTTTTTTTTTAGGGAGGAGGTGGGGCTGACCACTTATAACTCTTTGGGTCTAGTCACTGGATTTCTACAACGCCTCTATCCACTGGGCCATGTGTCCTCAAGGAAGAGGCATGGCACGTGAACCTAGAACAATCTATCCCGCTGGAAGAAATAAAGGGTTCACTTCAAAATTCCAATCGCCTGAAGAGCTGTCCAGGCTCTACTTTGCTAAACACACGGTTATCGCCCGAGAACAGGTATTTTAAAGTGCCACGTTAGAATTGTAGACATTAACTATATAAATGTCTAGACATTAACTATATAAAATCCTTCATAATTTTTATTTAATTTTGCCACATGTTCCGGGCCTTCTATTCCCTTCATCAGAAAAAGATTTATATCACAGTACATTACAAACTGGTTCAAGACAATAATCAAAGCGTCTTGGGTAAAACGATAAACTACATCCGGCAGCAATGCCTATGATCAGAAGGTTTTGAAGAGCGTGGAATTTCAACTCTTAATTTCTGGTGTTCCCAGGTCTACTCTGACCCGGTGTGTTAGCACCTGTTAGGTTCCCAGTTTGGGCGAACAGTTGACCCACAAACTGCGGTCAAAACACTATGAAAGAGTAAAAATAGGTTTTAATACCAACAATACATTTTTGTAAAAGGTTATTACCAGCAATGAATTTTTGAAAAAAAAAGTTATTACCAGCAATACATTTTTTGGAAAAAAAAAATTACTAGCAATAAAAATCTTATCGGCATTAAATAACCCATTGAAGTTGATGATACGTAAACCACCCCCTCCAAATAGTATCAGCAATAAAGATCTTGTCTGCATTAAAAAAAAACATTCAGGTTGATAAGACGTAAAAAAAAACCCACCAAACAATGTTACCATCAATAAAAATCTTGTCGACACTAAATAACCCATTGACGGTGATAAACCGTAAAACGACTCACCCCACAAATACTACTAGCAATAAAAATCTTCTCGGCAGTAAATAACCCATTGAGGTTTATAAACCGTAAAACAAAACCCCCAAAATATTACCAGCAATAAAAATCTTGTCGGTATTAAATAACCAAATGAGTTTGATAAATCGTAAAACACCCCCCCACACCAAAAAATTAAAACAGCAATAAAAATCTTGTCGTTATTAAATAACTACTTTAATTTGATAAACCGTAAAACAAGCCCCCAAAAATATTACCAGCAATAAAAATCTTGTCGGCAGTAAATAACCACTTGAATTTGATAAACCGTAAAACAAACCCCCAAAAATATTACCAGCAATAAAAATCTTGTCGGTATTAAATAACCACTTGAATTTGATAAACCGTAAAACAACTCCCCCAAAATATTACCAGCAATAAAAATCTTGTCAGTATTAAATAACTACTTGAATTTGATAAACCGTAAAACAAACCCCCAAAAATATTACCAGCAATAAAAATCTTGTCGGTATTAAATAACCACTTGAATTTGATAAACCGTAAAACAACTCCCCCAAAATATTACCAGCAATAAAAATCTTGTCGGTATTAAATAACTACTTGAATTTGATAAACCGCAAAACAGACACCCAAAATTATTACCAACAATAAAAATTTTGTCGGTATTAAATAACTACTTGAATTTGATAAATCGTAAAATAAACCCACAAAAATATTACCAGCAATAAAAATCTTGTCGGTATTAAATAACTACTATAATTTGATAAACCGTAAAACAAACACCCAAAATTATTACCAACAATAAAAATTTTGTCGGTATTAAATAACTATTTGAATTTGATAAACCGTAAAACAAACCCCCAAAAATATTACCAGCAATAAAAATCTTGCCGGTATTAAATAACCACTTGAATTTGATAAACCGTAAAACAAACCTCCAAAAATATTACCAACAATAAAAATTTTGTCGGTATTAAATAACCCATTGACGTTGATGAACCGTAAAACAACCTCTCCACCTACAAAAATAAATATTATCTAGAATAAAAATCTTGTCGGCATTAAATAATCCAAAATCAAACCTTACTCAAACCCGTAATCTAAACAATTCTTGTCGATTTTTTATTTTACAATTCGTTATCGGTAGGTCATAGAAAAGTTTCCAGTAGGTATATTTATGTATAAAAATAATCCTTTTATCTTTTATAAAAGCATGAAGAGAATCGAATGTCATTGGTTAATTGAACTGATGACCCAGATCACGTGACGAATGGCGGGAAGTGCTTACAGGATGTCCGTTAAGTGAAATGATATTAGCACATGACATTAATGTTCATTAATACGCATTTGTCGGCAATATGGTGCCACCAGTTAAACTAGCTAAATCTGCGCATTTCCGATGAAGACAGGAACATTTAAAAACAACAATGACCTATTTTACTGCTACGTCCTACAGGCACGTAGGCGATCATAACTCTCCACAACTTCCTTTTTTAAAAAAATATATATGAATTGCTATGGCTTTTCTGGGATAAGTTCAAGTGGTATGGTTTTGTTGTTTCAACTGTTTCAGGATTCAGAAATACTCGTTAGATCGAGACCATCATGTGAATGTCATGCACGGCGGGAAACCCGTGTAGAAATATCTAAACTCTCAGCCGTATACATCTGCTTTTTCAGATAAACGGTTAAAAGGACCATGAAATATATATATATATATATATATATATATATATATATATATATATATATATATATAATAACCACGAGAAGGTACGTTAGGGCGGTGGGAAATTGACAAAAAGCATGATGCCAGGTCAGGACCAATAACATTGCAGATTCTTCGGATTTAATCCAAAATCTACAAATTCATAGCAAAAGTACCAGATCAGAGGTGACATCAGCAATCACTTCAGGGAAGAATGGTAAAATAGATTCTGTCGAGATAAAATGTACACTAGCATGTCATACACAACCAACTTTCGTAGGAGCAGACTTAACAATCGATCCAATATACCGGAAACTTCATGTATATTGCTCCCCCACCTGATTTTTTTTGCATAAATTTTAAACGTTCCAGAAAATAATTACCTGAATCATTATTAACCTCTTCGAACAAATTACCTGACACCCTAAATATTTGCATAAAAAGTCGTCGGATCTATATCCATATATTTGCTTATATATATATATATATATATATATATATATATTTAATCAAAACATCCGGTGGAGTAAAAGAGTCGTTGTCTGGTAGTTTTAGATTTTTTTTCTATTTTTAGTACTTCAATATGGCGTTGATTAGTACAGATATTCCAGTTGTCAGTTGTAACAACCTTTTGGAAGTGAAATTGCTCTATGGACCACTAAAAATATTACTGTGGACTCCCAAGTTGCTATTTTTGGTGTGGGCCCTGTTAGAATTTTTGGGTATTATGTACTAGTGAGCTAGCCAAAATGAGCTGACTCATTTTATAGTCCACCAAGAGAAGGGTTAACCAATCAGAAAGCTCAGAATATTCAATCCGACGTCTATAAAGGCAGCCATTTTGTTTTTTCTCCCGAAATAACTTCACTGCCAACCTGATATCGAAGACTTAAAGAATTAAGAGCCGCTACTTTCTCCGAATCTACACTTCCAACCTCTGATATTGAAGAGATTACGGACTTCACTGGATTCCATATTCAGAGACTACGGCAAACATGGTCAACAGACCCCCAGTAATGTTAGATGGACTACCATAGGCTGAGAATCCCTGATCTAGTCAATTCAACTGTAAACCGATGGTACCTTGATGTTACTCTAGTATTGCGCTTAAATTCAGAATGTCTAGGGTATCACAGCAAAGAGCTCGTTATGGAAAACACTTAGGAAAGCAAATTTACGGCGATAGGAAAGTGTCTGTACCCGATACGCTAGCTCAGGAGAAATAATATTGCTGCTCTGTCTTTGAATTTTATCAAGAATCTCTAAATATAAAGCAGGAGCCCCAGGCCAGATGTTGCAGAAATGTGCAAATGGCAGACTTATAAATCTATAATCACCGTTTAAACCTCTTTAAACCTCGACCTTGTGCCATAAACGGTAGTGATTTGTACGCGCTAAAAATATCCAACTAAGAAGCGGCTAATTTTAGGATTTTACGTGCAAAGCTGGTGACTGTCATTCAACAAAAATTAATTTAAAGTCAGATTTTGAGCCTTGATTCAAGCCCTGGATTTTTCAACACCCCGTCTTATACTCTGGTTCATTGCAAGAGTCTAGTCAAAAGGCTCAATTTGACTTGATATCTCCAGCTGCGAAACGCGTAACTGGAATAGTCCATATAATTGCTGGGTTCCAAATTACCAGTGGATACAAATGTTCAGTGAAAGGAACGTGTCCATTTCCATCATTATAGCGAATATGAACTGTCCATCCCCTGTTTTTTTTTTATAAGAACTGACTTTTTGTTGGTTGAAATTGCTGGTTGAAAATATTCCGCTGGACTCTCCCGTCGCTTTTCGACGTATGAGGCTCAAGCAACTTAGTTCCTAGGAACCGACATCCAGACACCTGCGCATAGGATTTGATTATAATGGTGAAGATTTTGTGTAACAAACCCCACTTTTTGAAGAGCCGAACACAGAGACCTAGTGCACCGTGTGCCGCAAGGTCCCCAAACGGCTCTCCGCAGGTTTTGAATTCAGAGTTATCTTTCTCCTAGACTGGTTACCATCCAAGGCTATAGAAACCAGTCTGTCCTACTATTTACCCGTAGCTGGGTAGGGAGAAGGATATGATTCGTAACTTTCCCAAGGGTATTCGTCTGGAAAATATGCATATGTATATAAAGGCTTCCAGAGAATCAGTCCAAGATGCGAACTTCAACTTCTTCTTCTTTATCTACTGTGTCACTTAAGGGCGTTGGCGATCATGGCTCTCCCCATCTTTCTGTCTTTTGTAGCTACTAATAAATTCTGCTATTTCTCCAACACCCTGTTCTGCCCATCAAGTAAGACACGCGCTGTTTTCATCTGCCTTCCTCCCATCTAACTGTTCCATGAGTATCACATTTTCCAAGCATTCCTTCCTCATCGCGTGTCCAAGAAATTTCAACTGTTTCTTCCTTATGTTAAGTAAAAGTGTCGTTTTTGATTCTATTTTCTCTAAAACCTCACATATTTTGTCCATGTTATTTTCAGCATCTTTTTTCTCGAACAGGATTTCTGTTGCTACAAGTTTCTATTTCATCAATGAGGAGATTGTTCAGCATTTAAGAGGACAGGTACCATGTAACAGTTCAGTACTCTTTTCTTAGTTTCTAAAGAAATTTCTTGTCTCTTAATACCCTGCTTAGCTTTTGGAAATCTTCTTTGGTCCTTCGGATAACAGTGTAAGGCTTTCCCTTCTACGTTAAAGCACTTCCCGGATATT
>CAHIKZ030000950.1:197500-215000 GCA_903632075.3 Acanthosepion pharaonis
TTGTTTTTTAGGGTTTTTCTTTTGTTTGTTTTTCTTTTGTTTCTTTGTTTTCGGCGGGATTTCCGAGTAGAGGGTAGGTAAAATTAAGTTTCTGGGCATGGAAAATGCAAAGGATCTCTCTCCCACAAGAAATGTCTTCTCATTAGTCGGAAAAGAGCAGTAAAGACTCTATTTACTGATAAATTCTCAGAATACTTTCTTTTTTTTTTTTTTTTTTTTTTTTTACAAAAAGTAAATGCTGACGATCTTCTACCGTTGCTCAACTGAAAAAGTGCTTTCGAACATAATGACTGTTTTGTATATCAGCCATTTAGCATAGGACAAGAAGAGCCCTCAAAATATTGTATGTGTTGCCCAAAAAATAATCGGCAGTTATCTATCCTCATCATTTTAACAATAACCCTCTACACAAAAATCTTAACCTCTTCAAGGGTCAGTACTTTTGTACCCCCCTCTCGTCATCATCTTTACTTCCGACCACTTCCGCTTTCACTCATATCTCATATTCATTCTAACCCTTTTAACAGAACCCCTCTCCACTACAATGAAAGCAAAACTCAAGCGTTATCTATCCTTCTTATCCTCAAAATCTTCACATCCTAACAACCTCACTTTTACATCTCATTGATCATAACCATTTTATCAGTGGCCCTCACCACAATAATCTCAAGCAACAAGTGAAGAGCCAATCACTATCTCTCCTCCTTATCCACACAATCTTCATTTTCTTCTGTTCTTACCTTCGGTAAGACTCTACCACGACTGACTCTTGGGCCTCGTATAGAATGAACCCTTAGCATAAAGATATGAATCTAAAAGAGTCTATTGCTGCTGTTTTGATGGTAAACGTTCGAATGAGTTTCATGCTTTAGTTCCAACAGGTCAGACATTTGCAGCTAGAACACGCCATTCTGTATAGCACACTCCGGTGTGGATGCTTCCCCGGAGACTAAAATCTAAAACCTCTCTAAATCAAGGGTCCATCGCTATACATCCCCCATTAACTTCGTAACCTCCACTTCCGACCACCTCCTCTTTCATCCAGATCATGCACCTCATTCATCATAAACATTTTAACAATAATCCTTTTCACAACAGTCTTAACCTCTTCATGTCAAGGGTCAATGGTTTTGTGTCCTCCTTCCCGTCATCCTCTTTACTTCCGGCCACTTCCGCTTTCACTTATATCACACATTCATCCTAACCCTTTTAACAGTATCCCTCTCCACTACAATGAAAGCAAAGCTCAAGCGTTATCTATCCTTCTTATCCTCATACAATTCCATAGACTTCCAGCGACATACATATCACAGGCTTTCTTGAGTAACGTCTAGCATAGTCAGTACCTAGACAGGTGACCGCTTGGGAATAAAAGTTGCTGGGTGTTTGTATATGCGCATGGTGTAATGGATAACGAGTCGGAACTGGAAATCGGAGAGCGGAGTTCCATTTCCAGTCGGGTTCGTTGTAATCACTTAAGCGGAAATGACCTTTAGATAGATAGATAGATAGATAGATAGATAATGAAAGAAATGTGATAGATAGATAGATAGATAGATAGATAATGAAAGAAATGTGATAGATAGATAGATAGATAGATAGATAATGAAAGAAATGTGATAGATAGATAGATAGATAGATAGATAGATAGATAGATAATGAACTAAATGCGATAGATAGATAGATAGATAGATAGATAGATAGATAGATAATGAAAGAAATCTGATAGATAGATAGATAGATAGATAGATAATGAACTAAATGCGATAGATAGATAGATAGATAGATAGATAGATAGATAGATAGATAGATAGATAGATAGATAATGAACAAAATGAGATAGATAGATAGAGAGAGAGAGAGAGGTAGATAAAGAACAAAATGAGATAAATATATATTAACTTATATAGATAGGAACAAAATGAGATAGATAGATAGATAGATAGATAGATAGATATTAACTGATATAGACAGATAAGAACAAACTGAGATAGATAGATAGATAGATAGATAGATAGATAGATAGATAAATAGATATTCTTTATTATAAAGTAACCAAAATGGCCCTTGCTATTTTGGATTCATTGGAAACAGATAAAACAAAGTATACAACAAATCTGACATAGTCCTTAAAGTAAACGCCCATCGGCACCCAGAAACCCTTTTCCATAGTGTCTCCAGCTACAGAATGACCTGACGGTAAGAATTAGGTGGTATGGACGCAAAGACTTCCCACGAAGCTGCTTGACTAAGGAATGCAAGTGGTGATAATGTGTTTGCGGAAGCTCCGGGTAGTTCGGTGATTAGGACAGTGTCTCCCAGCCAAGTCATCGTATGTTTTCGCTGGTTACCCGCGTCCCATGAGGCCTGGTATTGTCATGGATGACACCCATGCGATTAACCAATGCTGGATCCTTCTCGTTCGGTGTCTGGTGCACACGTTCCAACTGCTGAGGGTACAGGTCCGAAGTGATATTTTGGCCCGTTGGTAGGAGCCCATAGTGTTTCACTTGTTTAATCGCCATCTGATATCGGGCATGGTTCTTCGTGCGTAGAGGACCCCAATGTCTGGCGCGCTTGTGATGCAGGTGATCACTTGATCAAATATGGGTAAGATGCGGTGACGAGAAATTAACGCTGTTGCTCATTGGCTTCCGACAGTGTGTAGGGTACTCACTTGCTCACCTTGTACGCCTTGCCTACGCGCTGCAGGTGAAGTCTGACTGCCTTATTAGAATCCTGAAAGCGATCTGCAAGTTCACAGCAAGCTTGGTTGTTGTGTTTCCTTATGGCCGGCTTCAGTTCCTCATCAACCAGTACATGTTGTTTTGTTTTTTTGTTTTTTGTTTTAAGCTTTTCACCCCAAGCAAGGCGGGAAGCCCTTAGCACGCAAGGGGTTACAGAAGATTTCGAGCAAGATCAGATAGGAGTGATAAATGAAAGGATGAGGAGAAGGATAGTGGATAGATCAAGGCAACTGGAGATATTAATTGACACTACATTTGAATAGTTGGAGATTATATCTCTCAGGGAAACTGGAATAGGGAAGGAAGTTCCACAGGCGAGAGGTGCGAGACATGAAGCGATTGGAGTAGAAGAGACGGCTTCATTTAGTAGTTTCGACAGTGAAAGGGTGAGAGCGGGATGCCGGCCTCGTAGGGCGCTTGAACTCATGAAGTCTTGGAACCAGCGAATGCAGCTCCTCGGAGCAATTGCTATGAAATTATTTGTAAAACAGACAGAGGGAGGCGACGGCGCGTCTGTGAGAGAGCGACTGTAGACGAGATGCCAGAACAGGGCCAATTATATTGCATATCCGCCTCTGGAGCCTATCAAGAACCCCGAGGCAAACAGCAGGGGCTCCAGACCATATATGGCAGTAATACTCCAGGCAAGGGTGGCCAACAACTGCGGGGGTCATCACAAAGAGACAGATCTCCCGAAATGAACTTCTGAAAGCAATGCTTGGTATTGTGTTCCCTCATATCATTATCTTCCAAAAGTATCCAGCAACTTGATGCGCCTACGGACAAACCGATTTTAAAGTCATAAAAAAAGACCCCCTACGAAAGAGCTGCCTCGACAACGTCTGGTTTTCTCACCGCTGCTATGTCTAATGGGTGCAATGCGCCTGCATTGATCAAAAGCACGACCGTTTTCCCTTTAACGTTTAATGCGCTTGTTGCTTTCACACTTTAAATTTCGTTGTTTTTCTCGTTGAAGAAAGTTCTGATTTCTCAGACCATTTTATAAAATATTACGAGGTCAAGTATTTCCTTTTTTATTTGTTTTTTTTTTCTGGTCGATCGATGGCAAACATGATGACGTCATTGTTCCTTCGCAAAACAGAGAAACAAGATACGAGTTAAATGCTAGAATGGATCTTAAAAAGAAAAAAGGAAATCATAGCAAACCAGAAGCCAGAAATGGCGGAAGATTTTGAAGAGAATGCTAAGAAAAACAAAAGAAAAAAGCGAGAGAAGAAAAAGAAGGGCGTTGGAGTTATAGAAGAAGAAGAAGAAGAAGAAGAAGAAGAAGAAGAAGAAGAAGTGGAGGAGAAGGAGGAAGTGTTTGATGATTAAAAATAAAGAACAAGAAGAAAAAAATGTTGATGACTGGAACGAAATGATACGAAAAGTTAAAGAAGGGAATTATGAAAAAGAAGAGAAAAGAAAGACAGATACTGAGTTCGTAAATGGTGAGAATAATTGTTTTTATTATTTGAATAATACTAATACTACTATTACTAATCATAATAATAGTAATATTAAGAAGAAGAAGAAGAAGAAGAAGAACGATTTGACGAGAAAGAGGAAGAAAATGCCGTTGACTGGAAGTCAGAGGTTTGATCTTTTTAGGCATAAGAACAAAAAAGGAAGGAAAGAAAGAAGAAAGAGAGAAAAGAAAAAATGTGACTGAATTATATAATAATAATAGGAAGAAGAAGAAGGAGGAGAAGATAGAGAAGTAGAGGAAGTAGAAGAAGAAGAGGGAGAAGGAAAAGAAGGATTTGACGATTGAAGTAAAAAAAGATGAAGAAAAATTTGATAACTAGAAGTTAGCGATATTATCTTTTCAGCTCTAAGTAAAGATAAAAAAAAAACAAAGAAGAAAAACAGAAAAAAACGAGGTGCAGTTGTTACAAAAGAAGAAGAAGAAGAAGAAGAAGAAGTGGAAGAAGAAGAAGAAGAAGAAGAAGAAGAAGAAGAAGTAGAAGAAGAAGAAGAAGAAGAAGTGGAAGAAGAGGAAGAAGAAGAAGAAGTGGAAGAAGGAGTAGAAGAAAAAGAAGAAGAAGAAGAAGAAGAAGTAGAAGAAGAGGAAGAAGAAGAAGAAGTGGAAGAAGAAGAAGAAGAAGAAGAAGAAGAAGAAGAAGAAGTGGAAGAAGAAGAAGAAGTGGAAGAAGAGGAAGAAGAAGAAGAAGTGGAAGAAGGAGTAGAAGAAAAAGAAGAAGAAGAAGAAGAAGAAGTAGAAGAAGAGGAAGAAGAAGAAGAAGTGGAAGAAGAAGAAGAAGAAGAAGAAGAAGAAGAAGAAGAAGAAGAAGAAGGAAGAAGAGGAAGAAGAAGAAGGGAAGAAGGAGGAGAAGAAAAGAAGAAGAAGAAGAAGAAGAAGTAGAAGAAGAGGAATAAGAAGAAGAAGGAAGAAGAAGAAGAAGAAGAAGAAGAAGAAGAAGAAGAAGAAGAGAAGAAGAGGGGAAGAAGAAGAAGAAGAAGTGGAAGAAGAAGAAGAAGAAGAAGAAGTGGAAGAAGGAGAAGAAGAAGAAGAAGAAGAAGAAGAAGAAGAAGAAGAAGAAGAAGAAGAAGGGAAGAAGAAGAAGAAGAAGAAGAAGAAGAAGAAGAAGAAGAGGAAGAAGAAGAAGAAGAAGGGAAGAAGAAGAAGAAAAAAAGAAGAAGAAGAAGAAGAAGAAGAAGTAGAAGTGGAAGTTGAGAAGAAGAAGACGACGCGGAAGAAGAAGAAGAAGAAGAAGAAGAAGAAGACGTGGAAGAAGTGGAAGAAGAAGAAGAAGAAGAAGAAGTCGAAGAAGAAGAAGAAGAAGAAGAAGAAGTAGAAGAAAAAGAAGAAGAAGAAGAAGAAGTGGAAGAAGAGGAAGAAGAAGAAGAAGTGGAAGAAGAAGTAGAAGAAAAAGAAGAAGAAGAAGAAGAAGAAGAAGAAGAAGTAGAAGAAGAGGAAGAAGAAGAAGAAGTGGAAGAAGAAGTTGTAGAAGAAGAGGAAGAAGAAGAAGAAGTGGAAGAAGAAGAAGAAGAAAAAGAAGAAGAAGAAGAAGAAGAAGTAGAAGTGGAAGTTGGAGAAGAAGAAGACGACGCGGAAGAAGAAGAAGAAGAAGAAGAAGAAGAAGACGTGGAAGAAGTGGAAGAAGAAGAGGAAGAAGAAGAAGAAGAAGTCGAAGAAGAAGTCGAAGAAGAAGAAGAAGAAGTAGAAGTGGAAGTTGGAGAAGAAGAAGACGACGCGGAAGAAGAAGAAGAAGAAGAAGAAGTCGAAGAAGATGAAGAAGAAGAAGTAGAAGTGGAAGTTGGAGAAGAAGAAGACGACGCGGAAGAAGAAGAAGAAGAAGAAGTCGAAGAAGAAGAAGAAGAAGAAGTAGAAGTGGAAGTTGGAGAAGAAGAAGACGACGCGGAAGAAGAAGAAGAAGAAGAAGAAGAAGAAGAAGTGGAATAAGAAGAAGAAGTGGAAGGCGAAGAAGAAGAAGATGAAGAAGAAGAAGAAGAAGAAGAAGAAGAAGAAAAACTTGATGACTGAAATATTAGAAGAAAAAAAGAAAAAATCTAAGAAAGTGATGGCTGTAAGGAAGAGATTCTAAATCAGCAAGCCAAAGAGAAAACAAGGAATGAAAGTAAAAAGAAGAAATATATAAAAATGAACCGACAACGAAAGAATGAAAAAATAAGAGTCGTCACTAAAGAAGAAAAAATGTATTAATTTGTATCGAAAAACAGAAAGAGTTGAAAGAGTTTCTTTGTTTCTTTCCTGCTACGATGCTATGTGAAGAGGTTCCTAACGCGAAAGAAAGAAGAAAATAGGTTGCATATATAAATATATATATATGTTTTTACCAGCGGCAACGGACTTTTTCGGAGAAAGAGAAAAAGAGACAGAGCGAGAGCGGAGGCTGCAGTTAAAGGAACACATTAGAATGGTTTTAGTGTCAGTCTGGACTTTCGTTAATAACTGTTGAAACTTAGCGTGAAAACAAACGGATCGGCGGTTCTAAATGAGTGGCGTTTGAGAAAAAAAAACCGAGTCTGGCACGAAACAACGAAGAGGTCGGATATTGTTATGGGCGAAAACCCCGGCTAATTATGACGGCGTTCGTTGCAATGAGATATTGTTGAGCCGAGAGACACGAGCAAATATGGACAAACTGATATTAGTTTTTCGCTCGTGTTTTGCGCAAATTAACAAACATCGCAATGGGAGATAAACTTCACGGAATATGACTATAATAAAAAAAAAAAAGAATTCTCTGACCTGCTTTCGTATGGATACCGAAAATATCTTGGCCCACCCACTTCTTGAAGTCTGACCTAATATCAGAATTTGGTGTGCAATGGGTTCTTGAGAGTCTCTTGATTTCTGCGCTATCCCATATATATATGATTATTTATTTAAAAATATGATTCCAACACGCTATATAAGAGTTCTCATGTTTCAAAACAAGAGCCGAAAACTTTAATATAATTATTTGAATTAAATTGAATTAAAGTAAGCTCTGTTCCTTCTTCAAGCGAAATTTTTTTGAATTCCCCAAAAAATTTCGCTTGAAGAAGGAACAGAGATTACTTACTCTTATGTAGCGTTGGAATCATATTTTTAAATAAATAATTATATTTATGCTCTACTTTTGTATCGAGCACTATTTTTAAAAATACTAAAGAACTTTGGATTATTTACCTAACGAGTTCTTATATATATATATATATATATATATATATATATATATATATCAATCAATCAATCAATCAATCAAATGGACAAATTCCGACAAATATTTTAAAGACATTTTTATGTTTATACATTCTTTTTTTATAGATAAAAATATTTAAGCAAATGCTGTGTTTATAATAAACAGTATTAACGACATTTACCGGCCTGAATGTGCGAGAAATTGTCATAGAAAAGAAATTATGCGTCCCCGACAAGAATCGAACCTGAATCCTATACGAAACCGTTATATAGCCTGGCGTGCTTTTATCGATTTCGCCACAGCGGACCGTTTCGGTTAACAATATTGATTTTACAAATATTTTATATATATATATATATATATATATATATATATATATATATATATATATATATATATATATATATATATATATATATATATATATATATATATATATATATATATATATATATATATATAATAAAAGAAAGATCAGTAAAATATATAATTCGGTGTTCTTATTAATATTTTATTTTTACGAATCAGTGGTCAATGCATATTTACAGAGGATAACTTTCATAAATCAACTGATTTAAAAATATGGTTCCATCGCTACACAGGAATCTTTGATAAAAACGGTCGTTATATAAGTGAATTTGAAGTATTTAGTTTCTGTTTTGAAGCAATGTAAATTCTGTGTAGCAATGGAAACCATATTTGTAAAACAGTTAATTCATAATATATATATATATATATATATATATATATATATATGTGTGTGTGTGTGTGTGTGTGTGTGTGTGTGTAATGTGTATATATATATATATATATATATATATATATATTACCCTAGTATAGACTAACGTTAGTTGATAATAGTCTATACTCATGAGGTAAATGTAATATATATATATATATATATATATATATATATATATATATATATATATATATATATATATATATATGTGTGTGTGTGTGACACTATTTAGGGCTGCTAGAAAGAAAGAAGAAAAAAGAAATGGCGAGAATTAAATTTAGGTGATAAGAAGCCATCACGAAAAGGACACTAAGCGATGTTATTTTTCTAACGAAGATAAGTGGTAAAATTTTATTTTCATTATCGAGAAAGTAAGATACTGGATTTAATCTGATTTATGTTACGGGCGGCGAATGAAATACAGCCGTCCACCCATGGCGATAATGGAAATTTCAGGTTGGTCGAGTGACCTACGAAACAGAAACTGAGAGATAATATTAATTAGGTCATGCACTGGGTCGCGGCAAAAATGTCCGCTGGACCACCAGGAAGAAAAGATTGACCCATTAGCCATCTACGGAGATGTCACCTGTTTCGTGTCAGGAGCTGGCTATGATAAGCAAAATTATTTTATCAGCACGAATAATTTGCACCAAGGTGCGATACGTCCAATTGACCACTCACTTGTTTGGCGAAGGTCCCGAGTGATGTATCCCAGATGACACTCAAGGTAAAATTGAGATTAAGAGACCACCCTACGGATCGTATTGGGTTGTTGTCGAGAAGAAGAAAAAGAAAGAAAAGAAAAAGCAAAAGGAAGATAATTTTTTTTCTTTGAGCAAGAATTTTTAAACCGAGGCTAGTCCGGCCACATCCACGCTGCTGGGCGGCCATTGGCTAAATGGTGGCGTGAGCGTTAGTCGAAGGTAATCATGTGACGAAGTGGGGGGAAAGGCCTATTGACGCCCCCTGAAGTGATTGGGTGAGATACCCATATGAAAAAAGAAGAATCTGGAAGGACTTCCAAAAATGGAAAATAAAAAAATTTTCCTGACCGAAAACAAAGAAGTAGATTGTGGATTTCGAATTATCAAGGAACTTCAAACCCCGATAAGCCCACCCCGGTTTTGGTCGGCGACCATATAAGCAGAGTCGCAACGAGTAAGCTCGCAGTGAAGTTCGCAGTCCGCAATTAAGTTCAGTTGGTTAAGTCGAATTAAGGAGTTCGCAGCCTAGATGAACTGAGTTGGGCTCGCCTCGCAAAAAAGCTGACTGAGATTCCACGCAATTCCGAACTGAACTTCTCAGCAAGAACAATTTATTTTTGAAGAACGACTTAGACTCACACCACCAAAGTTTTACGAATATCACCTGAAGATACACCAAGAACCAGCTTCTTAAAGAACAAACAACTTCAGATGTTAAGACTCGCCTAACAAACACGAAGTGTCACGAATCCATATTAGCGGTCTGGGAGAAAGACACAGTCCTGTATTCAGCAACCAGATATAAAATATTGTTATTCCTTTTTAACGCATTTGAACTTTTCGAGTAATTATTTTATTTTCTTTTACATATACTTGTGTGATATTACCCTTGTTCGGACTCGACTTGCATTACGGCCAGGCGACTGATTGATTTCGTCTACCTAAGATCAAATCACAACGTGGGTAGGTTAGACTAGAAATCAAAACAGTTACTTCGGTAACCAGACGTTGGAGGCGAGCTGGGAACGACAGGGTTGATGCCGAATCTAACCAGATTCCCATCCGAATCAGCAAAAGGTTAGAACGTCACATTTGGTGCCGCGACCAATACCAAGTCACATTGGTCGTCACGGGACAGGATAGGACAGATGGGGTGACGTCACAACTGGCGCCGCGACCGGGACAGCACGGCGGACGCGGCCAGGCAGACGTCACATTTGGCGCAGCGACATCGGTGGGGGGCGTCACACACACACACACACACACACACACACACACACACACACACACACATATATATATATATATATATATATATATATATATATATATATAGTTAAGTTATGAAAACTGGAAATCCCTAGGGGTAATCCCAAGGAGGATGAAATCCTGAGAGCTCAATGTAAACCCTCCCTAAACTCTACCATGTCTCTTTAACTACACCTTTTACACTCTCTGTTAAATTACAAAAACTTACACTACCCATCAATTTTAATTTCATTTTCGTTTCATTTTGGAAGTACTATCTGATGATCCGGCGTCCTTTAAAAGGGCTTTGGTGAAATAAATTATTATAATGGTACCTTAACCTGTTTTTTCTTTTATATATATATATATATATATATATATATATATAAAGAGAGAGAGAGAGAGAGATTTTTCATATGTTATAAAAATGAAAGAAATCATTTTTATAATATGTAGAAATATCTACTACTTTGCTTGAAGAAGGTCGCGAAGCCAGAAACCCGTGTAGCAGAATTATGGAACATAGAGTATAATATATATTTTAAGATAAAAAATTCACACTTCAACTAAACACGTTTGCAGTTTATCTTCCTCTTATTATATATTTATTATCGTTGTTATAATATAACCATTCTAATACATTTTCGTGTTAAAAGGATGGTTTATCCCTTGATACCGCTATTATTTTTACTACCTTCACTCAATGTCAGTAATGTTTACTGTTTTACAAAGCGATGATTGAAAGTGTAATGAAAACGAAACATGTAAAAAAAAAAAAATTAAAATCAAAGTTTTTTTTTAGCTTGCTTTGCAACAACACCAGCCCTCAGAATGAAAAATTAGCAAAAAGCATTACATTGCTCAAACTCTTGCTCTCATCTTCATTGCCATATAAACAATGTTTCGGCCCTTGTACGCTCCGGCATTCTTCAGGTGATTGGAAGTGTAATAAAATCTAAGCATATGAAGAAAAGGGAATTTATCCATTTATTTTGTTCTTGAGGATATGCAACAAAAATATTTGTACGCGATGTATTAGACTGTTTAATCCCAAGAATAATTTTATATTTACAACATTCTAAAAAACTAATGAAATTAAAACTAATGCTATATTTATTATTTATCAATTTATAAAAATAATAATTACGAAAATATTATTTATATAGTCATAAACATTTACTAAATTATTAAAATATAAAAACCTACTAAAAGAAAATACTTATTTACTTGGGATCTGTTCTGTTAATTCAACCCAAATAATGCAAAGTTACTTAACGCATGCATTAATTCATGCCAAGAAACTATAAATTTTAAATCAAAGTTTCTTTGCTTATATATTAAATGTTTGGCCCTCATTTGAAATTATAAATTTTAAATTAAAATTTATTTAACTTACCTCACAACAACTCCAAATCTCAGAGTGAAAAATTGTCAAAAAACAGGGAGATGTCTACATTTTTTACATTGTTCGGACTTTTCTCCTCATCTTTATTTACCCATATTAACGACGTTTCGACCATTGTACGCTCCGGCCTTCCACAGGTGATTGGAATTTCGAACTGAACACTTTATTTCGTCCACCAGAATGGATTGTTCTAGTTCTACATGCCATGCCTCTTCCAGATGCCTCAGTTATCTCAAGGGCACATGTCCGAAGGATAAAGTGTTGGTTTGATCCAGTGACATGACCCAAAGTTTTGTGAGTTCAGTAACTGGCTACTGCAATGGTGAACAAACACTTGGGGAGTTGCGATAAAGGGAGATAACTGAGACACCCGGAAGAGGCATGGCACATGGAACAAGAACAATTTACCATGAAATACAGATTTCAGTTCGAAATTCCAATCACCCTAAGAAAGCTGGAGCGTACAACGGCCGAAAGATCGTGAATATGACAATAAAGATGGGGACAATATTTCGAACAACGTAAATAATGTAAATAATTACAATACCTCAGCTCAGAAATATAGACAGATCCTGAAAAATGCCGGAAGGTATAATGACCGAAACGTCGTGAATATGACAATATAGATGAGGACAACAGTCAGAACAATGTAAATAATGTAAATAATTACAAAACTCATCTCAGAAATATAGACAGACCCTGAAGTATGTCAGAGCGTACAATGGCCGAAACGTCGTGAATATGACTATAAAGATGAGGACAACATTCCGAACAGCGTAAATAATCATAATACCTCATCTCAGAAATATAGACAGACAACCAGGGAGTTAGACGCATTTCGTAAATGCGAATGATATTCGAGGTACTTAAAGAAAATTTTACAATTTAAAAAAATGAAGAAAATAATCTGTTTTTATGGCTTGTTTATCGTGGTGAGCGCGAATGCAGACCCCAACGTTATAAACTGCGCACCCCAGTCGCTAACATCTGGGGTGATCGCAAATGTCATCCCAACAAGAGTGCAATGGGAAGGCCTCGCTCCGGAGGAATTTGGTTTGAATTTTAGTAAATATAAATTCTTTTTATTTGGGTGTGAATTAATAATTTGGGGTGAATTAACAGAAAATATGATTTACTTTTATTTGTGTGTGTGTGTGTGTGTGTGTGTGTGTGTGTGTGTGTGTGTGTGTGTGTGTGCATAATATATATATATATATATATATATATATATATATATATATATATATATGTATGTAAGCAAATATATAGATATAGATCCGACACTATGAAGAAAAATATCCAGAAAAAACAAACAAAAATCCTAATATGCAATTATGCAGTTTTAATGTTAATATAATGTCAACGTCGGACGTTTCGGTCTAATAGACCATCTTCAGGACATATTCATAAAACTTAATTAACATTAGACCATATTCAATTCAACATGAAAAAGACGATGGACATGAAAGCAATACCAATCCAAACAGATAACTGAAATCTTTTATAAGATCAGCGTTCCGTTTAAATATGATCACGTCGTCGTCACGTGGGCGACGTTGTGAAAACGTATTCCTAAAATTTGAGTATTTTGAATGAAAAACGAAAAGAATTTTATTTTGATCTAAAACTTATATGTACGTTTGTCGAGCATTAATCTTGCTAGAAAAGGGGAAATATTAAAGAACCCAGGTCTAGTGTTCACCGTGCGTGAGATATTGTTTTTTCTTCATATATATATATATATATATATATATATATATATATATATATATATATATATTAAGTTAGCCGTATGTATAAGTAGGGAGCTTTCCTACTGTTAACTCTCGTAAACAAACTTAGACTGTAAGTTTTTATGTGTCATTATCGCTATTTGACGGAGTAGGTAATGGCTTCTCTAGTTAATGCTATGCAGTAACTACTTATTTAAGACGTTGCATACAGAGAAAAACAATATTCGGATTATTTTGCAAATGCATCCAGAATCCACAGCTAACAAAGCCATGGATTTTTACTTTGGAAAAACTGACTTCAAAAAGTTCAGAGCTTATCCAAGAATCAATGGTCACAACTCTGAATCGAGACATTCAAAGAACAACGCAGAAAGGTCCCAGTCTTCCTTTTGAAAAGTTTACAATCAAGGACGATCTGCAATGAATTCGCAGACGACAGAGAAGGCTGGCAAAATATTGTCGAATCAGTAGACAATGTCACTGAAGATGAGAGAACATGTTAAGTCATGACCTCAAATTTGAATAGTTTTGACGATGCTTAACATTTTTATAATGTTCGAATCAGCTGGCAATTAGCCGTTGTTTTGTCAACCATTCCAAAAAATATAATTAAAAAATAGTGTAAATAACACTTGTCAGTTCTCAAGAACAAAGGAAATGTACGAATGTACAGAGCGGATACTTTTTGACTGTCCCTCGTATAAATTTACATTCATATGTTTACGTTTTATTGCACTTCTAATCACCGATTTATAAAAAAATACACATTGTTAAGTTGAGACGGTAGTTAACACAATAGCAGTGTTAATGGAAAAATGTCCTTTTGACTCATCGTTTTTTTTTTTTGGTTTTTTTTTTTGGTTTTTTTTTTGGTTTTTTTTCGGGTACGAACGTTCAAATTATGATTATGATTATATACTGTTTTTCATTTTTTCCTTCTTTTTTGATTTTGTTTATTTTCCTGTAGAGAATTTTTGTTTCAAATTTCTTCTGACGTCACGACTTTTGTCTGTTTGCTTGATTTTAAATGAAACTCTTTACACTCATCAGTTTACTGTATTTATGCAAATTATTTAATCTGTTTGCTACCTCAGATTTTAAATGTTCATTTTATTGATTCTGATTTCTTTGGCTTGAAGAGTTAATGCTTCTAAAATGTGTTATCGTTTTTTGTTTTTTTTATTCAGGTGTGATATAGTATTTTTTTTCATCTTATTAATAAATATTACATATGGAAGAATCACTGTCTCACGGAAAGTAGTACGCACTCAACTAACTCATGGGTAATACCGTAGGTATTCATTTAAGAGATTATATATTTTTCAATCGCAACACAAGTAAGAGTTATTTACGATCACCTGAAGAAATACAATCATAGTATTGAAACATGAAAGCTTTTGTATAAGGATTTAAATATGTTTTTATTATAATCTCTTATAATAAAAATATAATAATATATTGCTCTACTTTGTATTGTGCACTATTTTTAAAAGTAAATGCTACGAACTTTGGATTTTTACTCCATTTGTTCTCTCTCTCATTTGTATATACACTCCGTGCCAAATTATTATCGAGATAACTTTTTTTCTAATATTTCAAAAACCGTCAAATCAATTCACACGAGATTTTTACACAACGTTGGCAATACTAACCTGCGCAATAACTGAATTTTTCGTACTGATCTGCGCAATGTAAACAAACTGGCGCGATATTTATTATCAGCACGATGATTTGAGAGTGCCAAATTATTAGAAAGGTTTAGTAAAATTCCCAGAATTGAGCAAACAAAACGTTTATTAATGTTGCACGTGAATGTTTATGATCAAAAGAACCTAATAAATAAGATAATCAAACAAATAATGACAGATACAAACAAAAGTACAGTTATATGCAAATTAATAGGGAATGTGCTTTCCCAGTTTTGAAAGTACTTGAAGAAGTCGACGATCCATAGAATTTGTTAATTGTAGGATGTCATCTGCTGTACCGTGAGATATGTCAAGAATTGCTTCTCACAACTCAGCGTTGCTCCTGAATTGTCGTCCATTGGCGTAGTCTTCGCTTCATGATGCTCCAAAGGTTTTCGATTGGGTTCAAATACGGAGAATTTGCTGGCCACTTCATTTTTCGAGGTCCATCGAAGCCTAACTGTTTCAAATATTCATTAGTCTTGTGAGCAGCATGTGAGGGAGCATTATCTTGCATAAAAACAATGGCCCTTCTGAAGGCAAGTCTTTGCCTTTTCATCCACGGCTCAAGATGCTCCTTCATAAACTCTATTTATGCATAAGCAGTCATTTTGACGCCATCTAGTATTCTCCATGGGACAACTAATGTTTTTTCAATAATATCACCCCAGATCATTATGCCTCCACCGCCTTGTTGGCGTCTCAAACGCTGATGGCGATTTTGTCCGTTCATTACCCACCCTTTGCACCATCTATCTGGCCCATCAAGTGTTGCTCGAGTTTCGTCTGTGGACAAAACTTTAGAGAAGTCAATCTTCATATTGTCCTCGGCCCATTTCAATCGATTTTGAATGTGATTTCTCGTCAACGGAGGCTTCGATACAGGTTTGACTGTTGCTATTTCCCTCAGATACCGACACCAAGTACTTTTAGACACAGTAGGATCCCCAATGCGACTGAAAAGCTCTTGACTGGTAAGTCCAGGGTTATTCGTGGCCTCTCGTTTAAGTCGTGACATGAGACGACGTGAAATAACCCTCGGCTTGCCTTTATCTGCCCTTTTGCGTACTTGTGTAGGGTCGGCGGTGAACTTTTTCACTGTTTGATGGCACCTCCCTATCATTTTAGAAATTTCTGGGGTAGATTTACCTTTTGAGAGTACTGAGGTTATAGTTTTCTTTTCAGCATTACCTAAACTGCTTTTACGGCTCATCATTTCACTAAATTCTTACACTTTTCTAATAATTTGGCACTCTCAAATCACCATGCTGATAACAAATACGGCGCCAGTTTGTTTATATTGCGCAGATCAGTACGAAAATTTCAGTGATTGCGCAGGTCTGTGTTGCCAATATCGTGTGAAAAGTTTTGTGAATTGATTGAAGGGTTTTTGAAATATTAGAAGAAAGTTATCTCGATAATAATTTGGCATTTATATATGTGTGTGTATGTGTGTGGCTGTGTACGTTTGTATGCATAATAGATATATGTATGTGTGTGTGTGTGTGTGTAAATGGCGGGAAAGGGAAGACAGGGAATGTCCGCTGAGCTTAATTGAGACTTTCACCTGGTATCGAATAAGTCGTTTGATGTCAGGTGGAAATCTTCAAATGAACATGCGAATTGATGTGTTGACGTCACGTGACACTAAAATGCCTTCAACACCTCACATACATCGGGATCGACATTGATGAAAAACTTTGTCTCTTTAACGATATAAACTTTACACCGACCGCCTATTGACTTTTTCCCACTGATTTCTTTGAAAATGAAAAATCCTCGGGACATGTCTTTAGAAAATTCCTTTACAAGCTGCCAACTGGCATTAAGTAACTTATCTAGAAATTCGCCTAAAATCTTCACTCTATTTAATAGAATGTGTATAAATGAAGATTTTCTAGTTAAATATAACATGTTTTATATATATATATATATATATATATATATATATATATATAAATAGTGTACAGCCAGATAGATCAGGGCTACAGGAATGTAGGACGCCCATAGCTAAGATACAAAGACAAGCTGAAAAGCAACTTGTCAGCTGTCAATATACCACATAACACCCTTGAGTGCTTAGCCTTGGAGTGGGTAGAATGGAGATCAATGTGTTTTAGTGGACTCAGCAATTTTCAATCTGCTTGTCTGAATGATCTTCCAAAAGCGAGAGCAAGATTTAAAAGGTCAGCCAATCTAACAGTGATCTCATTTCACAATCCTTACACTTGCTCCATATGCGGACTCCTTTGTAAATCACTAGCGGGTCTTAAATGCCACTTAAAGATTATCGCACAAAATTTCATAACTGAATCAATAAGATCTCAGATCCTCAAACGTCGAAACCGACGGGAGATTCCATTATATATATATATATATATATATATATATATATATATATATATATATATATATATATGCATGTAGGCAAAACAAAACAGCAAAATTGAAACGGCACAATTGTCCAATTGTTAGTCTAAGCAATGAAAGGCTGTATCTTAGAAATAATTAAAGATAGCTTACTGGAATAGTCCGAGGGCTTTTTTAAACACTATTGGACTCTACATTAAGCAATAAG
>CAHIKZ030000950.1:217500-280000 GCA_903632075.3 Acanthosepion pharaonis
TTAAATACACACACACACACACACACACACACACACACAAACATACAGGCATATATATATATGATTATTACGGCTAATAATGCAAGACTCTTCATTAAATCGAATTGAGTTCTCTCATCCACTGTGTGTTTATCTAAAAATAAATACGCTTAAATTCACTTCCATCCCTGCCGTACGCCAACGGATTAGTGGTAGAATCTCCGACTGACGTCAATTCAGACGGGTTTCGATCCTAGCTAGAGGCAACCGGATATCTTGGCACACTGATGAGCTATGATACAGCGAAACAGTCTGTCTATGGATGACAATATATGTATATATATGTCATTTTCTAACGATTATATGCTTCCTGACTATATATCTCATTTACATTTTTTTTTTAATGACGTCCACGTTACCATATATTGATGAGAAAATTAATTCTGCAAATATTACTAACTACTATATTACTAATGACTAGCTTACTAATTACTATCGGGTGGCATTTAAATACTAGCTTAAAAGCCGCCATATCGGGCGGCATTTAAGCTAGCTCTTGGGAAAGATCTTGATTAGGCCTTCGGGTTTTTCCCGAGTTTGATAATTCTTTGCATATTCTAAACACTGAAACTCTCCTGGCTGCCGTTTGATCTGGGTCTTCATTTGCACGGGACTTTCTTTTCGTCGCTGCAACCTTGGCTCTTTTGATTGCAAACTGATCCTCTGTTGGCGGAGATTTCATTTTGTGAAGCATACGGCTGCCGTATGGCACAGGCAACAATAAGCTACAGAAGAACTCAAAATTGATCGCTGCATTTAAATATTGCATTCATATTTATGCTTGTCTTTTAAAAGTTCAACGATAATTCTTCTGCCACCACTTAATTTAAAGACAATTTGATGAACGTAGGTCCTTACTTTCCATACAAAAAATATTTTAATTCATGCGTGAATTTCGGTGGATTTCGTAATTAATGTCTATTATTCCCAAACTTATTTCCAAGTTACAGAAATTGGTATTATATAAAAAAAATTCGTTTAAAAAAAAAAAAACACGTAAAAAATCGCCGTAATAAAACTTTAGGATCCAAAATTACTGTAACATCAGCTATTGAAAGTTAGAGAATTGTGTCCCTTTGATTGAAAAACTGTGACACACTGACATTAGATATTGTAGTTGAATCAATAAATTTTTCTTTGGGTTTAATTTTTGTTTTACTTGCTTGATTTTCTTGTTCGCAAATCGTTGTTCGCATATTCTATATACTATACATTGTATTTGTAAGCAATACATCCCAAGCAAGACGGGAGTGCCACTAGCACGTAAGGGGTTGCAGAGGATTGAGAACAAGAGTAAAGAGGCGTGTTTGAGGAAAGGATACAGAGAAGGACGCGGAACAACTCAGAGTGTCAGATGTCGATTGACATTACACTTAAATATTTGAAGATTATAGTCATCGGGAAACAAGCAACGGGAAGGGGCTCCCAAAGACGGGAAGTGCAGGAGAAGAAGCTGTTGGAGTAGAAGAGACGGTTACATTTAACCGTTTTGTCAGTGAAGGTGTGGGACCGAGATGCTGGGCTGGTAGCTCGCTTAAATTCCTGCAGTTTGGGAACAAGCGAAAGTAGCTCGTCGGAACAGTTGCCGCGAATATACTTGTAGAAGAGACAGAGGGAATCCACGGTACGTGTGTCAGATAGAGACTGTAGACTGGATGCCAGATCAGGACCTGTTACTTTGCATATTCGTCTTTGGCTTCTTGTAGTTGATTCCCTTTGGCATTACCTCTTTAAAGAAAGCACACCTCTCGTCAGGACGTCTACGAATCTATGTCTGCTAGCTTCGATTTCGTACCTGAAGCGTAAACCACAGTTATCTTTGAATGGATGTTATTTGTTAGATATCATTTCTTATTAATATAAAGGTTATTTTTTATGCGTACATATGTTTGAATTGCTATCTGTATTATTTTTTATTAACTTAAACAGTGAAATTAATATCGGACAAAATTTGAGAATCCCTAGCAAAGAAAAAATTGTGCGGCTATCAGCTTTTTCCTCGGAGATCAGCCTGACAGAGCCAGGTTTGAATTACCTATTTTAAGAAAGCACATCTCCCGTTACGTCTTCTACAAATCTATATCTACTAGCCACAATTTCGTAGCCGAAAATAAGCCAAAGTCATTTTTGAAACGATTTTGTTTTTGTTTTTTTATATCCGACATTATTTCTAATTGCTATGGACGTTATTTTCGAGTTGGTAGACGTGTTTAATATTTTACCGTGTTTTTCTTTCTTTTTTTTCTTAATTTAATTAAACAGTGAAATTAATAAAACTCGGGCTAAACTGAGTAGTTCTTCTGGAGAAAAGTTTTTCCTCCCAACAGGAAGTGAAACTGTATCCATTTTTCTATCAGAGAAACCGCACTTATAGCTAAAAAATTTGGGTTGCTGACCCTGTTTTTTGCTTAGATAGAAACTAATAACGAACAATGACGATCTTTTAGAGAAGATAGAAACAAAAAGAAACTTGCACTTAACATCAGGGGGAGGCAATTGAAATTTTGGGGACACGTACTGAGGTAGGAGAGCTTAAAGAACCAGAGGCACGTGGGACAGGTAGAGAGAAACGGGGTCAGAGAAAGCTCAACAAACTTGATGGGCTTGAGTAAATAGATGTTAAAACAGGGTTTGATAGATATAACAAACAGACAAAACTTATTAACATCTACAAGATCAATAGATTATTTTTTATTTAAGCGTTTCACCCCAATCAAGGCGGGAAGCCACTAAGACGCAAGGGGTTACAGAAGATTTGGAGCAAGAGCAAATAGGAGTGATAGAAGAAAGGATGAGGAGAAAGATAGTGGATAGATCAAGGCAACTGGAGATGTCGATTGACATTACATTTGAATAGTTGGAGATTATAGCTCTCAGGGAAACAGGAATAGAGAAGGGAGTTCCACAGGCGAGAGGTGCGAGATATGAAGCTATTGGAGACTGCTACATTTAATAGTTTCAACAGTGAAAGTGGGAGAACCGGGATGCCAGCCCCATAGGACGCTTGAATTCGTTAAGTCTGGGAACCAGCGAATGCAGCTCCTCGGAGCAATTACCATGAAAGTATTTGTAAAAAAAAGACAGGGAAAGGCGACGGCACGTCTGTGAGAGAGACTGTAGTCGAGATGCCAGATCAGGGCCAATTATATTGCATATCCGCCCCTGGATCTTATCAAGAACCCCGAGGCAAACAGTAGGGGTTCCAGACCATATATGGCAGCAATACTCCATACAAAGTCGTATTGTTGATTTGTAGATCTGAAGGATCGATACTAGGGACAAAGATTTCCTGGCGCTTCACAGGGAGCCAATTTGAAGAGACAAATAGAGAAAGAAGTGAATTTTAAAAGGATTTGTAAATGCTATTTTCCTTAAACTTTGGGGTTACCAATGTAAATGGTGTTTTGTTGAAAAGATTAATGTGGCTGCGTGTTGAAGAGCATTTAACATTTATACATTTTTTTAAATCAAGGAAAAACAATGGAAAACCGACTTGTGTTTCAACGATAAAATATATATTAAAATCAACAAATATAAAGCAATTTTTGCAATGTGTGAATAATAAGGAGAAAAAAGTAGTTTCCCTTTATCTGTTAGTTGAATAAGGAAATGTAATTAAGTAAGTTTTCTGAATAGAATGTTCAAAGTTCTGTATTGAAATAAAATGTATACCGTACCGTAAGTTCAACTGTATATTTGGTATAACTAACAGAGCTGTTTCAACTTGGCTTGTTCACAAAGAACTGATGGTGAATGATATTCAAGTTCTGTGCGAGCGGAGTGAGTAGAATGAATAGTCTGTGTAGACGCGTGTGAGTAGTTGAATTCTACTGTCCTCAACTGTCTTCAACTCTACTGTTTAATTTGAGAATGAATCCGGACTTATATTATTACCGGTAGGCTCCCAGCACAAACGCGGGATAAATTTTGAAAGAACACGAAAAATATCTGATTGGATGAAAAATTAACCAATCGGTGATTTTATAACAAAAGCATGTTTGTGAATTAACAGTAGGAAAAATTCAGTGTGGTGAATGCGATCAGTAAATTGTCCTGTGATATTTAGTATTTATTATTTGACCAATCACAGTTGAGAAAAATGTAGGCGTGGCAAACATAGAAGTAATCACTACAGATTTTTTTTATCTTATATTTTTTATGATTGCTATGAATGTTATTTTTAGTGGGTAGACGTATTTGAGTTTTTACTGTGTTTTTTTTCTTTTAATTTTAATAAAAGTTGAAGTTAGTAAAATCCGGTCTAAACTGAGCAGTCCTTCTGAAAAAAAATTGTGCCTCCCAACAGGAAGTGAAACTGCATCCATTTTTCCATCAGATAAACTATTTATAGCCGACAGGTTTGCGTTTTTGTTCCTGTTTTCGTTTATTTTCTTAAAGAGAGAAATTAATAACAGCCGGCCGAAATTGAGATAAAAAAGATATGCCTATAAATAAAATCGAACCTGTATCCCATTTATTTACCTCAAAGAAAGAAAAAAACATTTAAGCCGAAGCGTGCCTCTAATAGTTCGGGACAAAGTCAGAATAACCTGTTAAAGAAAACATGTTTTCTTTTCTCGCTTGGGTCTCCTACGAATCTATATCTGCTAGCTTTAGTTTCGTACCCTCAGGAAAACAACTTCTGAAGCTGAAGTTTGCCTCTACCAGTTCGGGACAAAGTCAAAATGATCTGTTAAGGTAAACAGGTTTTCTATTCTCGTTCGTATCTTCTACGAGTCTATTTCTGCTAGTTTTAGTTTCGTAGCCTCAGGGAAACAACTTAAACTGAAGCGTGCTTCTACCAATTCGGGAGAATGTCAGAATAACCTTTTAAAGAAAGCAGGTTGTCTTTTCTCGTTCGGGTCTATATGATAGCTTTAGTTTCGTACTCGACAATTTATCCGAAATTTTTTCTTATTACTATCGACGTTGTCTTTAGTGTGTTTAAGTGACTATCCCGTTTTTATTTTATTTTCTTAAACATTGGAACTAATAACAAAGTCCAAAATCTCACACAGGCTCACGAATTTCTGTACTTCTTCTAAATCAGTCCTCCGAATATGAAGGTGAAGTGAATTATTAGTATTTCGCACTCATGAAAGACTTCTAAGCGTGACACTATTTAGGATTGCGTGAAAAAAAAAGGCGAGAATTAAATTAGGTGATAAGAAGCTATCACAAAAAGACACTGAGCGATGTTAGTTTTTCTAACAAAGAAAAGTGGTAAAGATTTTATTTTCATTAGCGAAGAAAGTAAGATACCGGATTTAACTTGATTTATGTTACGATGCGGCGAAAGAAGATAGCAATCTGCCCATGGCTATAATGAAAATTTCAGATTGGTCAAGTGGCCTACAAGGCAGAATGCTAAGAGATAAAAATTAATTGGGTCGCGCTCTGACCAAAAAAAAAATTGTCCGCTGGACCATCCACAAAGATTAAACCATTTGACTATCTGCGGAGATATCATTTGAGAAAAGCACCTGTTTTGTGTCAGAGCTGGCCATGATAGAAAAATCATTTTATAGGAACGGATAATTAGAGACAGGGTGCGGAAGATCATTGACCAGCCTCAGTGCTTGTTTGGCGAAGGTCTCGTTGACGAGTTCCAGACGACGTTCGGTTAAGATAAGAGTCGTAAGGGTTTGTTGTCGGGAAGAAGAAAAGAAAGAAAATAAAATAAAAGGGAAGATATTTTTTTCCTTTGAGCGATAATTGCAAACACCCACGCTGCTGAGCGTTCATTGGCTGAAGGGTGGCATGAGCGGTAGGCGAAGGTAAACTATGAAGAAGGAGGGGAGGTCTGTTGACGCCCCCTGAAGGGATTGGCGTGAGATGCCACTGTGAGAGAGAGGGGAACCTTTTGACGCCCTCTGAGGGGATGGTGCGAGATACCAATATGAGAAAGGAAGAATTTGGGAGGACGATTCCCTTAAACTAGAAATTAAGGACTTCCCAAAATGGAAAGTAATAAATTTTCCTGGCCGAAAACAAAGAAAATTCTTAATGCGGATTTAGAATTATCAAGGAACCTCAAACCCCGACAGGTCCACTCCGGTTTTGGTCGACGTCCATATAAGCAGAGTCGCAGCGAGTAGACGACAGACAGGCAAGGGGTTGAGCCAGGGACAGGCAAGGGGTTGAGCCAGAGACAGGCAAGAGTTGAGTCAGATAGAAGTTAGTTGTAGTTGAGCTGTGAGCTCTGAGACCCGCCTCGTAGGAACCTGACTGAAATGTCCACGCAATCACGACCTCAACTTCTAACCAAGAACAATTTATTTTTGAAGAACGACTTAGGCTCACACCACCAAAACAAGTTTTACGAATATCGCCTGATGATAAACCAAGAACCAGTTTCTTAAAAAGAAAACATCTTGAGATGTTGATACTCGCCTAACAAACGCAAAGTGTCACGTATCCATATTAGTGGTTTCGGAGAAAGACGCAAACCTGTATTCAGCAACCAGGTATAAAAATATTTGTTATTCTTTTTTTTAACACATTTGAACTTTTCGAGTTGTTACTTCATTTTCTTTTACATAGACCTGTGCGGTATTACCCTTGTTCGGACTCGACTTGCATTACGGCCCGGCGACTGATTGATTTTGTCTACCTAAGATCAAATCACAACGTGGGTAGGTTAGACTAGAAATCAAAACAGTTACTTCGGTAACCAGACGTTGGAGGCGAGCTGGGAACGACAAGGCTGATACCGAATCTAACCAGATTCCCATCCGAATCAGCAAAAGGTTAGAACGTCACTTTTGGTGCCGCGACCAATACCAAGTCACATTAGTCGTCACAGGACAGGATAGGACGGCGACAGGGCAGAGAGGCAGACGGATTGACGTCACATCAGGAAAAAGACGGAAAGAAATTCGCGAGCCTATGCGAGAGTTTTGCTTTTGACAGAAATTAATTAGTGAGTTGAGGAAAAAGAAGGACAGAAATACGCGAGCCTATGTGCAATGTTTTTGGAGCAATTAAAAACTTGCATGCTACATAAAGTAGGCACTATGCGAAGAAGAGGATGGAAATAAATTCGTGAGCCTACGCGAAATTTCTTTGATATGAAATGAGGAGAAATATTAAATTAATCGGAGCAGAGTGTCCGAAAGGTTTCATTTCATTTCCTTGCGACCAGTTATATTGTCAGCCTTAACCATGTACGTGTCACTGCAGGGAACTTTCTTTCAAAAATCTGAGAAAGCTGATTATTTCAAACGATCTCTCTTCGTTTACTTTTGAACGTTTGCAAACCCAATATATACCTTCAGTGTACAACCAACTCTCTCACCTTTTTTTAATATTATTTTTTGTCAGATCATTTAATGTGTTGTATGAACATATTTCCATCCTGACAATACGTTAAAACTACGGACTTTAAGAATTCTTATTTATTTTCTTGACACAAAGTCAAGCGTGTAAATTCGTGAATAAATCCCCTGTCTTGTTTTGTTCAAATTATCCATGTTACCTCGTTATTGTCATCCGTCATTAATCTTCTTGTCGTGGGTAAATGAACTGTTCATTTTAACCCCTTTAAGCCCCATGCCACTATAAACCCTACCAAAGTAAAATTGTGCATCCCATAGCAATCGAGTCTGCATACAATTTTTTTTAAACAAGGAAACCGCGTTTTTAGCCCTAACTTTCCGCTATAAGTTTGGCCAGGTACGTGGCGTTGGTAGAACGAAGTTTGAGTGAGCTATTTCAGGAAACTTCCCGGGTAAGCTGAAAAGCAAGGCTTCTGATAAGGATGTTTTGAGGAGCGAAGGAACTATCTCTTAATTGCCGGTGTTCCCATGTCCACCTTGATTCGGGTTTGTAGCACCTGTTAGGGTCCCAGCTATGGGCTCAGAGCTAATCCCAAAACTGGGGTCAAAGCACTATGAAAGTGTAAAAGTAGAACTTAATACCAGCAATACATTTTTGGTAAAAAATTATTACCAGCAATGAAAAACATATTAGCAGCAATTCTTTTTTGAAAAATAAATAATACCAGCAATACATTTTTGAAGGAAAAAAATATTACCAGCAATACATTTTTTGAAAAAAAAAAAAACATATTATTAGCCGAAATACATTTTTGAAAAATATACATTACCAATAATAAGAAATTTGCGACGTTAAACAACCCATTGGGATTGATATGCCGTAAAATGTAGGAGGTACGGTGGAGTGTAGGGGGCACGGTGGAGTAATGGATAGCGGCTTGGATTGAGGAATCGGAGAGCCGAGTTCAAATTCCAGTCGAATCCATTACATTCACTTACGTGCTAATAACCTTGGGAAAGGTATGAATCCTGTTCTTCTCTCTCCAGCTATGGGTAAATAGCATGACAGACTGGGTTCTATAGCCTTGGATGGCAACTGGTCTAGGAGAAGGACAACTCTGAATTCAAAACCTGCGGAGGGTCGTTTGGGGACCTTGTGGCACGTAGTGCACCAGGTCTCTGTAATCGGCCCTTCAAAAAGTGTGGATGGTCCTGCACAAAACCTTCACCATTATAATCAAATCTCATGTGCTATACATGCGGGGTTGGGGACCGCTTGTGAATTCCAAATTCCCATGAAACTCCACTAATGGAGCCGGCTCAACCCACCCCGGGTGAATGCCGTTACAAGAACAAGAACAAGAAGAGAAGATATGCCGTAAAACAAAGCAAACCAAATCAATATTTAAGGAAAAGACAACTCTGGTTGTGACTTAAACGAAATTATAACTACTAGCTTCAGTTTCGTACCCACAGTAAATTTTGCAATTATATATTTTTTTTTATCGAACATCATTTCTTCTTCTTATAGACTTTATTTTTAGTGTGTAAACGTGTTTAATTTTTAAGCATTTTCACGTCTCTACCTTCTGTCGATTACTGACGTATTTCTCTTTCAAGTTCCCTCGTTGCTTTTTATAATATGAATGAAAACAATCTCTTCACAATCAGGAGGCTGTAATAATTTTTTAAAACAACTTCACTCCACGCAAGACAATAAAGCCACTCAGACACAATGCTCTATAGAAGGCTTATAAAATTTAAACTTTACTAAGGAGGAAGTGTACTCAGGAGGACAGTAGACAGCGATTGACATTGTATTGAAATGGTTACAGATCGAAGTTGGCTGGAAAGCATGGAGACTGAAGAGAGTTCCACAAGGTAGGAGTTCGAGAAATGAAAATGTTAGTGTAGAACACGCGGTTACATCTAGCCAACCTAACTGTACATTGGTAAAACCTCGTCGACAAACTAGTGCAGCACTTAAACTCAGAAAGACTAGGTAGTCTGCCGAAGATCTCATACGAAGAGTTGCCAAATAAGGATTTATAGAAAAGGCAGAGGGAAGCAACTCTCCGGCGATGGGAAGGTGACTGAAGCCGAGATGCCAGATCAGGTCCAATAATATTGCTCATTCTTCTTTAAATTTTATAAGGGATTTCTAGATATAGTGATTTCGCAAGCGTAGCTTAGATTTGGCACAAGGCCGAAAGTATGGGACACCCAGTGAGGATCGAACTCACTACTCAGTCGTAATTCTTCTAGCGAGACAAGCTTGCTAACTATTACACCGTCTGGAGGTGCCGAAAATGATTTTCTAATCGTAGCTTAGATGTGGCACAAGGCCGAAAGTATTTGGCACCTAGTGCGGATCGAACTCACTTTTCAGTCGTAACTGTTCTAGCAAGACAAGGTTGCTAAGCATTACAGCGCCTCGAGGAGCCCAGTAGTGATTTTCCAAGCGTAGCTTACATGTGGCACAAGGCCGAAAGTATGGGGCACCCAGTGAGGATCAAACTCACTAAACGGTCCTAATTGTTCACGCAAGACAAGCTTTCTAACCAATACCCAACGTCAAGGTTCCAAAGGATGTCTAGATATAGTGATTTTCTAAGCCCAGATTAGATGTGGCATAAGGCCAAAAGTATGGGGCACTCAGTGAGGATCGGACTCACTACTCAGTTGTAATTGATCAAGCAAGACAAGCTTTCAAACCATTTGACAACGTCAAGGTACCAATGGATTTCTATATATATGGCGAGAATAGCGGACCATAAGTGGCTGCAATATTATAAGCATAGACGATTGGTGGACTTATAGATATGAAAATTAGATCCAAGAGAATGGGGTGTTTTTTTGTTTTTTGTTTTTTTCTTCCAGCTTTCGGAAGTCCGCTGACCCTACGTAGAAACTACGATCAACATTTAATGGTCCCTGAAAATGTGCAATACTCAACGAAACAGATCTAACCCATGGGAAGTATAATATATAATTTATTCTGCTATTTTTAAAATCATTCTGTTGATTCCAAACCGCATGGGAATGATTGCAAAAAACATAGCCCCTCCAAAATTTCTTGACAAATCGTACTGGGATTCCTTCATAAAAAATAAAACAGCCAACTTCTCGGTCTCATCCGCCATATTTTTTTTTTTTTTAATTATTGTCTTGAACTCAGAACGTGACAATCACATGACAATCACGTGCCGTGATCTCCTTTACGTCTTAACACCTTTCTTACTTTCTGCAAGTTTTGCATGATTACTTTTGATTTGAGTAAAATTTCTCTTAGATATACAGACACCCACCAATATATATATATATATATATATATATATATATATATATATATATATATATGTGTGTGTGTGTGTGTGAATGTCCGTCTCTTTCTCTCTCTCTCTCTCTCTCTATATATATATATATATATATATATATATATGTGAATGTCCCTCTTTTCTCTCTCTCTCTCTCTATATATATATATATATATATATATATATATATATATTAAATGTGAATTCTCAAATTACCATATTAGTAAAAAACGTTCTCTCTTAAATTTTCACGCTCCAAAGGTTTTTATCTGTGAATAATGACGCATTTCTAAAAAAACATATTTCGATTTGTATTTAATCTTTCGTCTCTAATGCTACCTGGATTTACTTAAAACAAAAACAAAAATAATTTCCATGCCTGAGGATGACTGTTCGTACAGTTGAAAGTACTTGCAGATTGAAAAAAAAAACATTATACAGCTTGCAGTTATTATTGTAGTGAATTGGAGAAGTACTCTCGTGTGGTCATGTGTGACGTCATGAGATGCGGTGCGATTTTCGCTTCTAGCGTCCTATATGCACGTGTTTATCGTTGCTTAGAAATCATCTAACATTGACAGACTATCATCACTGTCTTGTCGGTATATTGCTTATTATGTTGTAATTGTCATCTTTGATAATGGCTTAAGTAAGCCGAAAGCTTAGATTGTATTAAAAAAATATGGATTGATATTGTGAATTTTTTTCTTCGTTCAACGATAATGTTATTAAACTTATCAGATGTTACGAAAAAAATTTACATAAAATAAATAGACAACATTTGTCTATATTATTTAATGAAACCTGTACGAATGAAAAGATGCTGCCTAAATACACAGACAATATATATATATATATATATATATATATATATATATATATATATATTGTTTCCATAGTATTATTTTGCCCGGTTATTTTTCTTCCTTTTCTTATTGTTTACTGGAAACTTTGTCTGTTCCATTTGTTGAGCATTTTTGCCAATTACACTTAACTATGGCCAATTACTATTACAATTTCACCCCAAGCAAGGCGATAAAGTCACTAAGCTTCAAGTGAGAGTGAATGAGTCTGAAAAAAGAATTCGTAAGCCGAGAGGAAAAGAAAAGAACAGGAATTAAGTCGACAAAATTTAACTTTTGGATGACGAGTGTTGACTGAGAAGAAAAAACCTGGTGATTAGTTCTACAAGGACTTTTACATCTAACCATTTCAACTCTAACTTGCTAATCTTGTCCTGCGATTAAATTCCTGATAAACGATATACCGAGCAGGAAAACTAAACTCATCAGAAAAAATTACCATGAAAATATTTATAAAAAATGCCCGAGGTGGATTTCAGCGCACCGACGTAGCTACCGAATGTGACAAGAGGGCAGGTCTATTTGGAACGTGGTATTGCCCTCAATTTGAACATTTGACATGATAAATAACGACACAAAACATCTCTTTCTAAATCATTACCGTTTTACTAGGAAAGGAGTTTAAATATTACATTTAGGTTCAAAATTTTAACGTTGGAATTTCATTCCGGTGATCAGTGAAAGCCTTATATCACAGCCATATAAAATTATGACTAAATCATTGTACCACCAAATAAGACCTTCATTTACTTGAAAGGGAAATTATACTGAACAATTTAGTTATATTATAATGTAATATGTTATACAGTGCAGTAGTTTTAGTGTGATTTTCAATAAACAAGGCAAATTTAAAACATTTTGCCTTGTAATTTGTGACCCGCTGTGTTTTCGTGTTATGTACACTTTTAGGCCCACTATAGCGTGTGTCCTACTGATCAGTTTCTACTTTATTGTGTATCCTGCCAACACATTTATATCCTACATTATTAACGCATTGTCTCGACTTTTTGATAATACAAAATGTCACTCCTCCTTCCGTTTCTGGCTTTCCCCTTACGCTAGTTAATGTCGAATACAAATACGATGGTAGTATACATACTGAAGTAAAAAAAAAAGGGTCGGTAAGATACACGATAAAACGGTATCTTGTAATCTTTTACAATATTTTAGTTTTTACTTATCGAATACAGTAAAAATGAACTGTATATTTTAGTTGTAATGATTCATAACCAGGCTTCTGTTTTGGATATATATTTCATCCAATGTATCTAATACAAATGATATGAACTATGTTTTGATTTTTTTCTTGAACTAGTAAAATTTTAAAATCAGTTTGTAAGCACAAACTTACTGAATTTAGGTATTTCTGTATATTTTCTCAGACGATCTTTCAAACTAAATACTCAAAAATTGATAAAAACTAAGAACCTAAGTTTTGGTATCAGCTTTGTTGGAGTAATGAATAACGGCTCGGATTCAGGAATCGGCGAGCCGAGTTCGAATCTCAGTCGAATCCATTGCATTCGCTTACGTGGTAATACCCTTGGGAAAGGTATGAATCCTATATTTCTCCCGCCAGCTATGGTTAAATAGCAGGACAGAGCGGGTTCTACCGCAGAAAGACATGGCAACATACTGCAGGAAAAGGTGTTGTGGTCTGTATAGGGGAAGCATGCTGGAGTAATGGATAGCGGCTCGGATTGAGGAATCAAACAGCCGAGTTCGAATTCCAGTCAAATCCATTACATTTACTTACGCGCTAATACTCTTGGGAAAGGTGTGAATCCTTTTCTTCTCCCTCCAGCTATGGGGTAAGTAGCGGGCTCTGTAGCAACTGGTCTACGGCAGAAAGAAATGACAACCTACTGCGGGAAAAAAGTCTGCCTCGTCAGTCATGTATCGAGAGATACATGATCGCCTAACTGTCCTATGGCACATAACTGACTGACTGACGTGCTAATACCCCTGGGAAAAGTATGAATCCTCTCCCTCCAGATATGGGTAAATTGCAGGACAGACGGGGTTCTATAGCCTTGGATGGCAACTGGTCTACCGCAGAAAGAAATGGCAACCAACTGCAGCAAAAAATCTGTCTCGTCAGTCATGTATCGAAAGATACATGATCACCTAAGCGTGTATCACGCATGGCACATAACTGACTGATCCGTACTTATTTCATCAAACTCCATCTTGCATCTTGAGTGCACTACCGATTTCCTGAAATCTGTGAAGCATCAATCGGCCCTAATGTGACATAAGGTGGCGGTTTAAAGTGGTAATACCGAATAAAAATTGTTCAAATTCCCCTCGGCGTTTCTCTATTTTGTGGGACACCTCAGGCGCTCAGTAATGACGATTTCCCCCCCACACCGTAGAAGAGATACCGGAGATGGCCTTTCTGGGACTTGAGCGTAATATTATTTTGAAACTACTGCAGCAAAGGCCTGGTAATTTACGTTACGGCGTCGAGAATGTGAGTGAAACTAAGATAGCAGTTGAGGACCGATGACAGTGCTGATTCTTCTTTTGAATATGTTGAGCCTCTCTAGACCATACCAGAAACACCGATATCCAATGCCAGAACATACGGTAGTCTTTTGAAATGTTATCTCGTGGTTGGCAGTCAATGTGTTAGCATTTCTTTTTTTAACATTTCTGCCAGGATTTATTCTTATAAGAACATTTATATGTTTAGTGTGCAAACGATACTTTAGAGGAATTTTATAAAATTAAATTAAGTGGAGCTTACAGACTGATTTAAGTATATTCCCACAAAATAGCCTCTTCATAAGTGCATTCGTTCCTAAATGAATGAGTTCTTGGGAATTTGGTTTTTAATCCGATAATTACTCGATTCTTCGTTGATTCTTAAATGTTTTCGTTTTGGTTTGAATGTCAAAAGTACGTACAGATGCACCGGATGTAACAAGTGTAAAATAAATGAATCAATAAATAGAGTCTGGGTCCCAGTTTAATACTGGACGTACCATTTTTTTTACAAAAAAGGAAGAAAGGAAAATAAAAACAAAAAGCAGAAATTATAAACAAAATGTAAAATTTGCAAAAAAAAAAAAAAAAAAAAAAAAAAAAAAGTATATAATTATTGAAAAAAAATATATGAAAAATGATAAATGCTAAAAATCTGAAATAAATACCGGTACACGTGTACCGAAAATCTTAAATTGTAAAAAAAAAAAAAAAAATGAAGAAGGAAGAAACGTGGATCCAAACAGATCCTAAATGTAAAAAAAAAGAACAAAACAGAAACGAAAGAAATGCATCTAAAAAAAAGTAAAATGTAAAAAAAGAAAAATAAACAGAAAAAAAGGAAAACAAATGCTGATACACATCTACGTTCCAATTTTCTTCTTCTTTCTCATCCTCTTCTTCCTTTTTCTTCTTCCTCTGTTTCTTTTTTCTTTTCTTCTTTCTCTTTTTTCTTCTTCTTCGTTTTTCTGCTTCATCTGTATCTTTTTCCTTTCTTTTTCTTCTTCTTCTTCTTCCTCTTTCTCTTCTTCTTCTTTTTTCTTCTTCCTCTGTTTCTTTTTCTTTTCTTGTTTCCCTTTTTTCTTCTTCTTCCTCTTTCTCTTCTTCTTCTTTTTTCTTCTTCCTCTGTTTCTTTTTCTTTTCTTGTTTCCCTTTTTTCTTCTTCTTCCTCTTTCTCTTCTTCTTCTTTTTTCTTCTTCCTCTGTTTCTTTTTCTTTTCTTGTTTCCCTTTTTTCTTCTTCTTCGTTTTTCTTCTTTCTCTGTGTCTTTTTCCTTTCTTTTTCGTCTTCTTCTTCTTCCTCTTTCTCTTCTTCTTTTTTCTTCTTCCTCTGTTTCTTTATCTTTTCTTCATGCGTTTTTCCTCTTCCTCTGTTTCTTTTTCTTTTCTTATTCCCCTTTTTTCTTCTTCTTCGTTTTTCTTCTTCCTCTGTGTGTTTTTCCTTCCTTTGTCTTCTTCTTCTTCCTCTTTCTCTTCTTCTTCTTCTTCTTTTTTCTTCTTCCTCTGTTTCTTTTTCTTTTCTTCATGCTTTTTTCTTCTACCTCTGTTTCTTTTTCTTTTCTTATTCCCTTTTTGTTCTTCTTCGTTTTTCTACTTCCTCTGTGTCTTTTTCCTTTCTTATTCTTAATTCTTTCTCTTCTTCTTCTTCTTCTTTTATCTTCCTCTGTTTCTTTTTCGTTTCTTCATTCTTTTTTCTTCTTCCTCTGTTTCTTCTTCTTCAGGACGCTGGCGAAAAAATGAAAAAAAAATGCTGATACACGTGTACGTTCTTCTTTTCTTCTTCTTCCGCTTATTCTTCTTCCTCTCTTTCTTTTTCTTTTCTTCTTCTTTTTTCTCTTTCCTCTCTTTCTTTTTCTTTTTTTTCTTTATTTTTTTTCCTGTGTTTCTTTTTTCTTTTCTTTATTCTTCTTCCTCTCTTTCTTTTTCTTTTCTTCTTTTTTCTTCTTCCTCTGTTTCTTCTTCTTCTTCAGGACATGGGCTACCATGGCTCTATACAACCACCTGTCCATTGTAGCCCTTAATAAAGTTTGTCTTTTGACATCTCCCTTAATCCTAGTTGTTATATCTCGTGCAAGATATAATAAACAAAGTAACCCGAGTGTTGGTTTTCAATAATAGGTTTATAATCGGATGTAGGTGTGTCAAATACAGAGACAGAGTCGAGAGTATGCTAACCTCAATAGGTGTTAACAAACGAAGACTTTTCGACTGTCGGCTGTAGTCGTACTTAATCGGCAACCAGTCCGTCCATTATCGTGAATGGGGAAGTTGGGTTATATCATCACAACACTAGTTCTGCTAACCAATTACACCAACTCATTCTTCTTATTTTTATTTTTTATTTTTATTTTTCTTCTATGCACCGTGTCTCCTCAGGAAGTGGATGACCATGGCTCTTCACACCCTGCTGTCCTTTCTAACAATATGTAAATTTTGCGTTTTTCCGCCTCTCTCATAAACCATTCTGCCATCCATGTACACCAGCTTCTTCTTCTTCTTCCTCTTCTTCTTCTTCTTCTTCTTCTTCTTCTTCTTCTTCTTCTTCTTCATGATCAGATCCTCCTCCTCCTCTTCCTCCTTCTTCTTCTTCTTCTTCTTCTTCTTCTTCTTCTTCTTCTTCTTCTTCTTCAGTCCGGTGAGAAGCTATGTTCTTGTCTTACACTTTCATCTATTTTTGTCCGTTTCCTGGAGTATATTTGCATCAAGACGGCAGTTCGATCCCAATATCTTCTTCTTCTTCTTCTTCTTCTTCTTCTTCTTTGCTCAGTTTTGCATAGTCCGGTAAGAAGTTATCTCCTTGTCTTTCCGAAAGAATGAGCCTTGCAAAAATTTTGGGAGGTGCACTCATAAACCGTTGTAAGATTTTAATTGATATTCACAAGAGATCAGCGCATGCTCTTCGACAGATCATTAATAGAAAAGGAAGAAGAGGATTATACTGAGAAGCGAACATTTGGGGAACGAGAAGAGATTTGAAGCGACAGAGAGGTAGTCTTGTTGAATGCTAAGAATGACATGGACATAATATGTGACAAATGCGCAAGTCGTAAAGAAATAAAGTAACATGTCGGAAAGTTTACCATCAGGAAAGGTCTGCTTAAATTACTGAGATCCGCCATGAAGGAAAAAAAAGGTTCGGGAATTTAACACTCCTAAGGCATATAGAAGATAAAGGTTAAAAAACAGAACTGATGGAGGAGAAGAGGTGAATTCATAGATATCCCAAGAGTTATTGCGCGTAAGTGAATATAACTATACTGACTTAATTGGGACCCGACTCTCCGATTTACAAATGCGAGCCGTTATCCTTTACACCACCTTAGAACACCTGGAATTTCCAGGCGGTCACCCTTTTAGGTACTGACCAGACAAGACATTGCTTCAATATCTGTCTATATTTCCGGAGATGAATTATTATGTACATTTTTTACATTATTCGGACTATTGTCCGCATCTTTAAACTTCAGGAATCAACACATATGCTAGGCCACTAAAATCTCCTGAGCCGAACAAGCCTAGAAATGAATACAATATGGGAACCAGTAATAAGGAGTGCCAGAGAAAATCCATAATAACAACAAAGTTGCAATATGAGCTCTGGCAAAAATCATGAAATGATAACAGAAAAATTGCAATATGAGCACTGGAAAAAATGGTTGCTGAAGACATTAGGTTTATAATACCCAGAAATTCATACTCAAGGACACATGGCACAATCATGGCGTTGGTTAGATCCAGTGACAGGACCCAAAAAGTGTGAGTTCAATACCCGTTTAAGGCAGTGGAGAACTTTCAGAGGGGAATTAACAGAAGATAACTGATAACTGACATCCATTAAACATGGAATTAGAACAGTCTACCCCAGTGAGCGAAAAAAAGGGTTTAGTTCGACTTTCCAACCACTTGAAGAAGGCCGGAGCGTACAACGGCCGAAACGTTGTAATAAATATGGCGAGAAAGATGAGGACAATAGTCCGAATAATGTAAATAGTGTACATAATACATATTCTCAGAAATATAGACAGATACTGAAGGGGCGAAACGTTGTAATAAATATGGCGAAAAAGATGAGGAAAATAGTCCGGATAATGTAAATAGTGTACATAATACATATTCTCAGAAATATAGACAGATACTGAAGGGGCGAAACGTTGTAATAAATATGGCGAGAAAGATGAGGACAATAGTCCGAATAATGTAAATATGACCTAGCTTAATGTTGTTTGAGAGTAAAGCAGTAAGAAACCTAATTGAGAGTTGGACAAAGATTGTTTAAAAATAAATAGTTGATTATAAAAGCGCAAAAGCTTTGAAAATATGGAGAGCCGTGATCGCCAACATGCTGGATAGAGAGAGAGAGAGAAAGTTAATGGAGAGTTTCCTTCACACGGAATATCGCCTTTCTAAATTAGCTAGAATTTGAACGATTTGTGGGGGTCAGGGAAATGAATAAATAATGCTGAAAAATAACAAGCATTTTTCCCAGTTAGAATGGAGACGCAAATAAGCAGCTGTTTTTTTTTTTGTCTTCAGTAATTCACCCTGTAAACGAGGCTATATATATATATATATATATATATATATATATATATATATATATATATATATATATATATATTACCTTTTTGACTTTAAAATACCAAATAGTTAAATTGTCTACGACATTTACTATTGGGTCATTTTTTCTTCCTCCTTTTCTTCTTTTGCAGTGTCCCCCAGAATTTAGGCGATCACAGATCTCCACAACTTCCTACCCTTTTATAACTACCCTTTTGTACATACTTAGAATATTGCAGTCATATATAGTCCGGTGCCTTTGATAAAATCCAAAGAAGAATCAGTAATATGTAAGGTTACCTCTCTGTGTCTTTTCTATAAATACTTAGATATTTTCAGTTCTCCCCAGCCTGAAGATAATTATTGTACATATGGCGACTAGTTAAGACTTCATGGAGATTCTGAGGTATTATGTTGGACGTATGTTAAGTAAGAAGTTGTTGTTTTGGTGTAAGGAATATTGTAGGATGTTTGGGTCAGTGATTGTGGCTAGATAAGTTTAATTAGAAGACAGAAATAGACCATCCTATTTTAACCCTATCCTCATATTGGTCTTCCATTACAAAATAAATATCGCTCTTCGCTATAGACCCCAGACATATTTTTTTTTAAATTAAGCTAAACTGGTGTCGAGATCTCATCAAGTTACAGTTGAGCTGGCTAGATGTAACCATAACTTCTTTTCTCGCTTGTGTAAATACCTTTCAGGTCCATGCTTTTCAGCCGTCCTGGATAAGACGATAAACTACATCCGCCTCCTGGGTATGACAATAAACTGCATCCGCGTCCTGGGTAAGACGATAAACTACGTCCAGCTGCAAGGACTTTGATCAGGAGGTTTTGAGGAGCGTGGAACCACCCCCTTAATCGCTGGTGTTCCCAGGTCTGCCCTAACTCGGGGGTTGTAGCACCTGTTATGGTCCCAGCTATGGACAAATAGTTAACCCCAAAACTAGGGTAAAAACATTATGAAAGTGTAAAAATAAGTTTTAATACTAGAAATACTTTGTAAAAATTATTACCAGCAATAAATTTTTGAAGAGAAAAGACTATTATCAGCAATACATTTTAGAAGGAAAAATATTACCAGAAATAGATTTTTCATAAATCAAAATAATACCAGCAATAAAAATGTTGTCGGCATTAGATAACCCATTGAGGTTGATATACCGTAAAACAAACCAAACTAAAGGAAAGCTACCAGACCTTAAGTGGAACTCGTACATACGATCCATCATTAAAGCTATAAAAATCTTGTGGGCATTAAATAACCCATTGAGGTTGATATGCCGTAAAACAATCCAAACCAAAGCAAACCAACCAGACCTTAAGTGGAACAAGTACATACGATCCATCATTAAAGCTATAAAAATCTTGTCGGCATTAAATAACCCATTGAGGATGATATACCGTAAAACAAACGAAACCAACCATACCTTAAGTGGAACTCGTACATACGATCCATCATTGAAGCTATAAAAATCTTGCCGGCATTAAATAACCTATTGAGGTTGATATACCGTAAAACAAACCAAACCAACCAGACCTTAAGTGGAACTCGTACATACGATCCATCGTTAAAGCTACAAAAATCTTGTCAGCATTAAATAACCCATTGAGGTTGATATGCCGTAAAACAAACCAAACCAAAGCAAACCAACCAGACCTTAAGTGGAACTCGTACATACGATCCATCGTTAAAGCTTTAAATATCTTGTCGGCATTAAATAACCCATTGAGGTTGATATGCCGTAAAACAAACCAAACCAAAGCAAACCAACCAGACCTTAAGTGGAACTCGTATATACGATCCATCGTTAAAGCTATAAAAATCTTGTCTTCATTATATAACACATTTGGGGTTGATATGCCGTAAAACAAACCAAACCAAACCAAACCAAACCAAATCCATGCTTTTCAGACAACTGTAATCGTCAAAAATTTAAATCGATGTGAATCGCTATCTACTCCCCTCCTGATTACTCTTTCCTCTCCCGGTCAATATTAATGTTTACGTTCATAATTATTCCATACCTTGCAACCCTTTGTGTCTTAGTGGCTTTACAGCCTTGCATGGGATGATGCCGATTAAATAGAATAGAAAATTATTTTCTGTTATTTCTCCTGCACCCTGTTCGGCCATCAATTTACACAAGTTATCTAACTCTATTATGCTTTGTTTTCCTCTGTCTCTCTTACCTTCAATCTATCTTGTGGGTATCAGATTTTCCAAGCGGTCTTTCCTCATTATGTGTCGTAGAAATATCAACTATCTCATCGTGATGTTAAGTATAAGTTTCATTTTTGTTTTCATTTTATCAAAAACTTTGTCGTTGCTCACACAATCGCTCCATGGTATCCTCAGCAGGCTTCTGTAGAACCATATTTCTTTTGCTTCAAGTCTCTACTTCATGATTGTCAAGCAATAGAATAATCAAGAGTCTATAATGGCAGCAAACCGCCTGCATAGAGATCGAAAATGAGTTTATTTTTTCTATGTCCAAAATTTAAAATGTTTTGACTTAATGCACTAAATTTGTTTCTAATCAAAAAAATAATTTCAAATATAGTCATTATTTCAATGTTTGAAACTTGAATTTTTTAAAGGATTTTTGTATGGCGTTCTAAACACTCGAAGAGACTTCTGAGATGATTCTATTCTAACCATTGCACTCTTAACCAGGCTTTCTACCATTTCACGTTGAAACACCGATCACCGAAGATAAGCAACACCGAGCCTGGTCAGTACCTAGTTGGGTGACCGCTTGAAAATACCGGGAACTTTAAGCTCGGATGTGCAGCAGGTTTAAAGGGCTTTCAGCCATTTCACGTTGAAACACCGGTTCTCGTACGCTCGCCAAAGTTAAGCAACGCCGAGCTCGCTCAGTACCTAGATGGGTGACCGCTTGAAAATACCGGGTGCTGTAAGCTTGGGTATGCGGCTGGTGTAAAGGGTTTCGGTCACATTACGTTGAAGCATCTCGTACGATCACCGAAATTAAGCAACGTCGAGCCTGATCAGTATCTAGATGGGCGACTGCTTGGATGTGTAGGTGGTGTAATGGAAAATGGTTCGGAACTGTTAATTGAAGAGCTGAGTTCCAGTTCTGTTGAGTTTGTTATATTCACTTACGCCCAAATACATTTGGGAAACGTATGACTCGTCCCCACCAGCTATGGGTTAATTAGTATGACTTGCATCACTAAAACAATTATAGTCTTACAAAACAAAATTGCGTACAAAATATTTAGATTTCGGCATTAAATAACCAGTAGAAGCTTAAAACAATTTCATTCAGCAGTCCTCTACCTTGAATAGCTCTTGAGCCGAAGGGATTAAAATTGTTGTGATCGATAGAGTATCCTCTTTGGATTCTGTTCTAAAAAGCAACAGTTTTTGGAAAGAAGCTATTAGACAGGAACTTATTCTTTACTAATGGTATCCGAAGGTAATGAGGTTGGTTCAACTCGATATATATGCAGAGAGGTTGATCTTACCTGGGCAGGTGAGAATTTTGGGGAAATAAGGAATGTAGCTCCTTTGAATATTTTTCATAGAAATAGCGATCGATTAACAAGAAGCTTGTAATATTTCGTCTGTGAGAAAGGGATTTTAAGGTGGAAAAAATCCATCACCCACATGGCCGTGTAGACTCGTTTGTACTAACAAAACTGGAAAGTAAAGAGCCACTAGCTCCACGCAGATATGAGGGCCACTCACTTTAGAGGCTTACTGAAACCGTTCCTATTATGCGCGGTGTGGGCAAGGATGGAATATATCTAAATAAACCGTTAACCCTAGACTTGAAGAAGTAGTATTTGATTGTAGTGGTTTGGAAAGCATCCTCACGGGATTCTTTTCTACAAAGTAACAGTTTTGGGGTAGAAGTTATCCGAGGGGAATTTATTCCTTACTAATGTCATCCGAAGGTGGTTAGATTCAATATACGCTTGTTGGCGGTTCTCAACTGGTAGGGCTAGAATTTTTTTTGGGGGGGGAACTAAGCAATGCATTCCGATTGAACATTTTTCATATAAATAGCGATAAAGTGGAGAGAAGCTGGCAAGGTTTGCTCTGTCAGAAAGACGGAGAACAATTGATCACACAAGGACGGGTAGACGCTTTTGAACTCTATCTTGTGGAGGTGCAACATGCTTTGTCTAATATACATTCATCGGTGAATCGCATTCCTTAAGTGATTATTTTTACAAGAGCCTGTGAAATTGTAATTCAATTTATAGCGCATTCGCCAAGAGAAATCATTATATATACGATTAGCACATTTGAATGCGATAAGTCGAGCTGTAAGAGAGACAGAAAAGAGACTATAGAATAGAGTCGAAGAGAGCGCCGTCATTAAATGCGGGGAGTGTGTGCACGTCAGCCGCAAAGAGTGGAATCGTAGTAGGAAGGTCTCAGGGTAAAGAAAAATGGGTCACTGTTTACGACCTGTGAAAACTCATCTAGATTTTTTTTGTATTTAATTCGAAATTTTCAGACACGATAAGCCGTACGACTGAGTAAATGAATTTATAGCCATGCAAATATTCTCTTCGCGAAGCCGACGTCATTTATAATAACGTTTACGTAATATAAGGCCAAAGAGCCAATCAAGGCAGAGGGTTACGGTGCGGTGTTGTATGAGATTAGAAAAAGGAAGAAATGAAGATGATTGTCAATCAATCAATTGTGTGCCATACGTGATGCACGAATAGGCGATCATGCATCTTTCGATGCAAGACTGACGAGGCATGTTTTTCCCGAAATAGGTTTCCATTTCTTTTTACGGTAGACCAGTTGCCATTCAAGGCTATAGAACACTATCTCTCCTGCTATTTACCCATAGCTGGGGGCAGAAGAAGCGGGTTCATAACTTTCTCACGCGTATTAGCACGTCCGTTAGTCATTTATGTGCCATGCAGTTATGTGCCATGTGTCAGTATGTCAGTAGGTTGCAATTTCTTTCTGCGGTTGATCAGTTGACATCCAAGTCTATCCTGCTATTTACCCATCGCTGGGGGAAGAAGAAGCGGGTCCTTACCTTTCTCAATGGTATTAGCACGTCCGTTATTCAGCTATGTGCCATGCGTCAGTATGTCAGTATGTCGCCATTTCTTTCTGCAGTTGATCAGTTGCCATCCAAGGCTATAGAACCCAGTCTATCCTGCTATTTACCCATAGCTGTGTGGAGAATAAGAGGATTCATTCCTTCCCCAAGGGTATTAGCGCGTAAGTGAATGTAATGGATTCTATTGGAATTCGAACTCGGCTCTCCGATTCCTCAATCCGAATCGCTATCCACATTTGTGAACGTGAGATGGTGGGTGCCAGTTGTAAAGGCCAGGGGTGGTGAGACTAAGGAATGTAGCTCGTCAAAACAGATGGCCAGGGATTAGCGATAGAGCAGCGAGCGGCTCTCAACATCTTGTCAGAGGGAATTATTATATATATATATATATATTTTTAAATATATCACCCCAGTCAAGGCCGGAGTGCTACTAGCACGGAAAGGGGTTACATAAAGTGAGATCGGGAGTAAAGAGGATGTTTTAGGAAAGGATTGAGAGTAATAAGAGGATCTGGATCGAGATATTAGATAAGATGCCGATTCAACTACATTTGAATATTTGAAGGTTATAGCTATCAGGGAAGCAAATAAGAGGAAGGGAGTTCCACTGACGGGAAGTGCGAAATAACAAGCTGTTGGAGTAGAAGAGACGGCTACATTTTAGATGTCTGTTAAAGCGAGATATCAGTGTGCTTTTTTTTTAGCATTTCCTCCCCCAATCAAGACGGGAGTGCCACTCATACAGAAGAGGCCATAGGGAGAGAATATAAGGACAATGAGCGGGTAGATGGGTGTTGAGGAAAAGAGAAGAAGACCGGAGAAGAAGAAGAAAAACGAGGATCAAGGCATCAGAAGATGTCGACTGATATTTTATTTGAATTTTTGAACATTATAGCTATCAGGGAAGCAAGTAAGAGGAAGAGAGTTCCACTGAAGGGAAGAGCGAGATAAGAAGAGACGGCTACATTTAACCGTTTCGACAGTGAAAGGATGGGACTGAGATGGCAACTTAGGAGCACGCTAAAATTCAGGCAGTTTAGGAAACAGTGAAAGTAGTTCGTCAGAGCAGTTGCCATGTAAATGCTTGTAGAAGAGACAGGGGAAGCCACAGCACGTCTGTGAGAGAGTGACTGCAGACGAGACGCCATGTCAGGATCTATTACATCACATATCCGTCTCTACGTCACTGTAGACGGGGATGCCAGATCAGGACATATCACATCACATATCCGTCTCGACGTGACTGCAGACGAGACGCCATGTCAGGACCTATCACATCATATATCCGTCTCTACGTCACTGTAGACGAGATGCCAGATCAGGACATATCACATCACACATCCGTCTCGACGTAACTGTAGACGAGATGCCAGGTCAGGACATATGACATCACATATCCGTCTCGACGTCACTGTAGACAAGATGCCATGTCAGGACCTATCACATCACATATCCGTCTCTACGTGACTGTAGACGAGATGCCAGGTCAGGACATATCACATCACATATCCATCTCTACGTGACTGTAGACGAGATGCCAGGTCAGGACCTATCACATCACATATCCGTCTTGACGTCACTGTAGACGAGAGGCCAAGTCAGGACATATCACATCACATATCCGTCTCTACGTCATTGTAGACGAGATGCCAGGTCAGGACCTATCACCTCACAGATCTGTCTCTACGTGACTGTAGACGAGATGCCAGGTCAGGACCTATCACATCACATATCCGTCTCTACGTGACTGTAGACGAGATGCCAGATCAGGACCTATCACATCACATATCCGTCTCTACGTCACTGTAGACGAGATGCCAGGTCAGGACCTATCACATCACATATCTGTCTCTACGTCACTGTAGACGAGATGTCAGATCAGGAACTATCCCATCACATATCCGTCTCTACGTGACTGTAGACGAGATGCCAGATCAGGACCTATCACATCACATATCCGAGATGCCAAATCAGGACCTATCCCATCACATATCCGTCTCGACGTCACTGCAGGCGAGATGCCATGTCAGGACCTATCAGATCACATATCCGTCTCTACGTCACTGTAGACGAGATGCCAGGTCAGGACCTATCACATCACATATCCGTCTCTACGTGACTGTAGACGAGATGCCAGGTCAGGACATATCACATCATATATCCGTCTCTACGTGACTGTAGACGAGATGCCAGATCAGGACCTATCACATCACATATCCGTCTCTACGTGACTGTAGACGAGATGCCAGGTCAGGACATATCACATCACATATCCGTCTCTACGTGACTGTAGACGAGATGCCAGGTAAAGACCTATCACATCACATATCATTCTCTACGTGACTGTAGACGAGATGCCAGGTCAGGACCTATCGCATCACATATCCGTCTCTACGTGACTGTAGACGGGATGCCAGGTCAGGACATATCATATCACATATTCGTCTCTACGTGACTGTATACGAGATGCCAGGTCAGGACATATCACATCACATATCCGTCTCTACGTGACTGTAGACGAGATGCCAGGTCAGGACCTATCACATCACATATCTGTCTCGACGTGTCTGTAGACGTGATGTCAGATTAGGAATTATGGCACTGAATATCCGTCTCTAGATTTTAAGAGGATCTGGAGGTAAACAACGGGGGCACCGGACCTTATATGCTAGCAGTATTTAATGCAAGGACGAATTGTTGATTTGTAGGATTGACTTTCTGGATCAACAGAGTGAACCAACTTTTCTGGCGGCAAAGAGGAGAAAACTGATTAATAACCAGCAAGGTCGCGTATTTGTTTTTCAACTGACGACAAGCAAGGGAAGACTATGAAGCTACAACAAAGATATGACGACACTGCAACATCTAAAGTATAGCAGGGGGAGCCAGATTCTTATTGGAGCGGGACAATAAACCGACCATTTTCCCAACATCTTCAGCAATGAATCGTATATATATATATATATATATATATATATATATATATATATATATATATATATATATAAGACTTTAAATTTGATATTGATATGGCAGCAGAACTCCATTTTAGGCCTCATCTGGTTCCTGCGAAGATACAGTGTAGGAGGTGGGAGCCAGATATTTATTCGAGCGGGACAATAAATCGATTATTTTCTCAACACTTTTAGCGATGGATCGAATATCAATATGGGCTTTATATTGATATGGCGGCAGAACACCATTTTAGGCCTCATCTGGTTCATGTGAAGATACGTTGTAGGAGGTGGGAGCCAGATATTTATTCGAGCGGGACAATGAACCGACTATTTTTATTTTTATCAGCATTTTTAGCGATGGATCGAATATACATACATACATACAAATATATATATATATATATATATATATATGTATATATATATATAAAAGTGAACATAGAAGTCAACACTTAGAGGCGACAGTCTGTTTCATGCTATATGCAATCGTCAGGCCACGTGTGCTGTTATTTTTCTCGGCTATTTATATATATACGGGTTAGTGGTGCATTGTGGGTATTCTATTATGGCGGTTATTTTTACCGGAAGTCGCTTTGTTCATTTATTTGGGTCAAGTTATATTGCTCGTTTTTATTTATTTTTTTATTTTATTTTATTTATTTATTTATTTATTTATTTATTTTTTTTTTTTTTTTGTTTCTTATTTTATTTATTTATTTATTAACGTAGTAAAAATTTGTTTATATCACGTATTTAACAGTTTTGTTTGGTTTGAGAATTTAATTAAAGCTATTTGTTCAATTTTGGGGTTGGTTGTTGTAGTTCATTCTAACTATTATTTTTTGGCGGGAACAGTTTTTAATTTGGGATTGGTTTGCCTATTTATTTACTTGGATGAATTTAGGTCAATTTATTTTTATATTTTTCTCTTTTGGTTTTCGGTTTTTAAGCAACATAGTACTTATTTATTTATTTTATTTATTTATTTATTTATTTTTTTATTATTATTATTATTATTATTATTATTGTATTTGTTTTTATTTTATTTTTTCCGTTTTTCATTTTTTAGGTTACGTAGTAAAAATTTATTTTCATGCCTGCATTTTGAGATGAGCTCGGATCTTTTATTTAATAATTTATTTTGGTCGGGGAAAGTAATGATAGCTATTTTTTCCTCCAAGCAAAGTTTGCAAGTTTTTGATTGGTTGTTGTAGGCTGATGACTTTTTCCTTATCTTCCAAGATATTTTTGGTGTGATGTGCGTTTTGTTTTTTATTTCCCAGATATACTTAGAAAGCATAGTACTGTTCGCATATTTACTATTTGTGAACGATGTTTTGTGTGTATAATTTCTTTGCTTCCAGGGTCCTTCAGTTACTCCTATGTATACTTTTTCTTCGTTATCTGGTGATTTTATCGTGGCTTGGTATATTACGTTGTTTTGTAGACAATTTCCGTTTAAGGGACATTCGTTCTTTATTCTGCAGTTGCACGTGGGTTTAATTTGTTCGTGTGGTTTGTTGATAATTTTCCTATTGTGCTTTTTTATTATTTGTGCCATGCTCTCGGTGCAGCTGTAGCTGATTTTTTACTGTATTTTTGTTGAATATCTTGTGTAAGGTGCTTGATTCTGGGAAGTGTTTGTGTAAGAGTTTGAAGAATATTTTTCCTACGTTTGTTTTACGTTCTTCCTGTACGGTGGGTTGAACCATATGATATTTCTTCTCCTGTTGGTCTTTTTGTATTCTGTGGTGAGTATGTGAGTATTGCTGGGAATCCGCTATCTTTTAGGGCCGTTTCATAGTCTTTTTAGCTTTGTTAAATAGGGATTCATTGGAGGAATTGTCGGAGAGCCTGCGGTTAATCGATTTTGGTATCTGTTTGATTATAGAAGGCGGATGGTTGGAAGATGTGTATGTAGAGTGGTTTATCGTTAGGTTTTCTGTATGGTTTATATGTGCCTTCTCTTAGGTTGAAGGTCACATCTAGGAAATCTACTTCGTTTAGGTTAGTTTTTATATCTATGTCGAATCCGTTATTTTTAAAAATCTTTATTATTGCTTTTCTAGTTTTGTCTGTGTTTTGTTTGTTACAGTTTCTTAAGATTATGAGGCCGTCGTCCCTGTAGAGTCCTGTGTCATTTTTATCTATTATTTTGCTCAGTTCGTGTAGTAAGTAAATGCCTATGATTTCGCATGCCTCTGCATCGTCAAAGCTTCCCATTGTAGTGTCAAATATCCCATCTTTCTTTATCCATGCTTCTTCATTGTGGAATAATAATGATTTACGGGAGTGCTTAAACCCACGTGCAACTGCAGAATAAAGAACGAATGTCCCTTAAACGGAAATTGTCTACAAAACAACGTAATATACCAAGCCACGATAAAATCACCAGATAACGAAGAAAAAAGTATACATAGGAGTAACTGAAGGCCCTGGAAGCAAAGAAATTATACACACAAAACATCGTTCACAAATAGTAAATATTCGAACAGTACTATGCTTTTTTAAGTATATCTGGCTGGAAATAAAAAAACAAAACGCACATCAGTTTTGAAAAAATATCTTGGAAGATAAGGAAAAGTCATCAGCCTACAACAACCAATCAAAAACTTGCAAACTTTGCTTGGAGGAAAAAATAGCTATCATTATCTTTCCGACCAAAATAAATTATTAAATAAAAGATCCGAGCTCATCTCAAAATGCAGGCATGAAAATAAATTTTACTACGTAACCTAAAAAATGAAAAAACGGAAAAAATAAAAAATAAAATCAAATTACAATAATAATAATAATAATAATAATAAAAAAAATAAATAAATAAATAAAATAAAATAAATAAATAAGTACTATTTTGCTTGTCAAAAAAAAGAGAAAATATAAAAATAAATTGACCTAAATTCATCCAAGTAAATAAATAGGCAAACCAATCCCAAATTAAAAAAACTGTTCCCGCCAAAAAATAATAGTTAGAATGAACTACAACAACCAACCCCAAAATTGAACAAATAGTTTAATTAAATTCTCAAACCAAAACAAAACTGTTAAATACGTGATATAAACAAAATTTTACTACGTTAATAAATAAATAAAAAAATAAGAAAAAAAAAAAAAAAAAATAAATAGATAAATAAATAAATAAAAATAAAATAAAAAAATAAATAAAAACGAGCAATATAATTTGACCCAAATAAATGAACAAAGCGACTTCCGGTAAAAAATAACCGCCATAATAGAATACCCACAATGCACCACTAACCCGTATATATATAAATAGCCGAGAAAAATAACAGCACACGTGGCCTGACGATTGCATATAGCATGAAACAGACTGTCGCCTCTAAGTGTTGACTTCTATGTTCACTTTTATATTTACACATATCTATCTCTGATATTGAGCACTTTATCCCATAAATATAGCACACCTTAAGACTATATTTCTTTATATATATATATATATATATATATATATATATGGGCTTAACTTTATATTGATATGGCAGCAGAACTCCATTTTAGGCTTGATCTGGCTCTTTTAATAATAGGGTATATCAGTGTGTGTCGAACACTTATGGTAGCGCTATCGTGCGTAAAGTGATTCAAATTCTCCCTAGAAATCAAGCAGAGCTCCTCTATATAATCTATTGATAAAGATTCTGGAGAAATTGTTAGGTTAATTGTACCCATAGGTACTAGGTGACAGTATCAAAGGATAAAATGGCGAATGGATAAAATGTCGTACAATGTCTCGAAGAAGCAAAGTGTGGAATGGACAAAGTGCCGAACGAAAAAAAAGCGTCGCTCTCACAAAATGTCGAAAGGATTAAGTAGCAAACCAAAATCAAAAGTACATTTTCATAATCAAATGAGCAACAATAGATTTTTATAGCAAAATGGTCATCAATGCAATAGTAAAAAAAATATAAATATACATTTCTATAAAACTTTTTATTTTTTATTTTGTAAGCCTTTCACCTCAAGCAAGCCGGGAAGCCAGTAGCACTGAAGGGGTTACAGAGAGTTGGAGTGAGAGCAAATAGGATTGATAAAGGAAAGGATGAAGAGAAGGATAGGGGATAGATCAAGGCATCTGGAGACGTTGATTGACATTACATTTGAATAGTTGGAGATTATAGCTATCAGGGAAACAAGAAAATGGGAGGGAGTTCCGCAGTCGAGAAGTGCGAGACATGAATCTATTGGAGTAGAATAAATGGCTACATTTGACAGTTTCGATAGTGAAAGGTTGAAGCGAGATGCCAGCCTAATAGAACGCTTAAATTCATGAAGTTTGAGAACCAGCGAAAGCAGCTCATCGGAACAGTTACCGTGAAAGTATTTGTAAAAAAAAGACAGAGGGAAGCGACGGCACGTCTGTGAGAGAGTGACTGCAGACGAGATGTCAAATCAGGGCCAATTACATTGTATATCCGTCTCATGATTTTATCAAGGACCTTGAGACTAACAGAAGGGGCTACAAACATTTATGATCCGTAAACTATATATCTAAAAAAAAAACATGACTTTACAGTGAAAGTTTAAATGTTTAAATATCTGTAGTTGAAAGCATAATATTACGTACTAAATATATATATTTCGGCATTAAATAACCCATGGAGGTGTTGATATGCCGCTAAACAAAATCAGCCAATTAACAGCCGAACGGAAGAAGAGTCGAACTGACAAAAGTGTCGAACATACAGATTATCGAAGAGACTAAGTATCGATCGAACAAAGTATATAACTGACAAAATGATGAAAGGCTAGAAATGTGGCTACAATAGAATACCTTTTTCTTAACATAAAAGTATTCTGCCAGTAAATAATTCACTTTAAATTTTAAACTAATATAAAAACCTCCAAAGAAAAAACATTGTAAATTTTTTGAACAGGGATCTGCATTCTAACTTACAGTAAAGGCTTAAAATACTTATTGATGAGAAATTGCAACTGTGACAAAAATTATTATTCTTTTTATTTATGAGAAAATTACACTTGTCAAATATAATTAAAAATTATGAGCGATGGCTTTAATATATCGTAATTCAGTTCTTGATTTACAATTGTATTTTTTTTTTTTTTGCATTTTCTTTCGACATCTTTGCCTTGTTGCATTTGCTCTAAAATCATTTCCGTGCTGGCCTGCTCCAGGCGAAGTTTTCTCAAAAGCTTATCTTCTGTAGAGTGACATTATGCCCATTTGTCATTTAGCCACTTTTCCCGTTCGGCAACTTGTCTATTTGTCATTTTATCTTTCGACACTCTGACCTGTGACAATTAACCGACCATTTTCATCAGCATTCTTAGCGATAGATCGTATATATCCACTTGATTTCTGAGGAGAATTTGAAACCATGGCTACGTTCAAAGAAAAGAGCCTCCTTTAAAAGAATACTCATCTATCATAATAGGCGGAAGATCATAGTATGCTCTGTGATGGTGGAACATTTACTACTTTATGTGCGTAATATGGAAGTGTTGAATCGAGGTGTGATTAGGTTGGAATATATGCAACAGGTTTATGTAGAATCCTAACTAGCTAGAATATGAACTCATTCAAGTCGGAGATATAACACATTTTACTTTTATAATTTAGTTTAGTATATTTTTAATCATGCCACCCCAAGCAAAACGATAATGCTATTAAGACGCAGGAAGATACAGAAAATAAATGAGAATGAGAATACGTTACTGGTGAGGTTTTAAGAAAAGATAAAAAAAGGAACATGTTTCAAGTAGACTGAAGATGTCGATTGAAGTTACATTTAAATTTTTAAAGATGGTAGATGTCAGGGAAGGTAAGGAGTTCCACCAGGAGTTACAGGGAGTTACAAACTGATAATGAGGAGGATATATGCAAGGAAAAAAAGGAATAAGATTTAAGTAAAGAGAAGATGGCGATTGATGTATTTAAATTTTTAAAGATTGTAGATATCAGGTCAGTAAGGGATTTTCACCTGGGGTAAGAGAGAGTTACAGACTAAGAAGGGACAAAAAAAGCACAAGGTTGAAGTAGTGACAAGATTGCGATTGACGTTGCATTTACATTTTTAAAGATTGCAATTATCAGGGAAGCAAGGGACATCCACCTGGGGTTAACAGGGAGTTACAAACTGATAATCAGGAGCATTTAAGCAAGGACAAAAAAGGAACAAGGTTGAAGTAGTGAGAAGATGGCGACTGACGTTGCATTTTCATTTTTAGATATTGTAGTTATCAGAGAAGCAAGGGACTTCCACCTGAGGTTACAGGGAATTACAGCTTGAGAAGGAAGAGGATTAAGGCAAGGACAAAAAAGAGAACAAGGTTCAAGTAGAGAGAAGATGTCGATTGACGTTGCATTTTAATTTTTAAAAGATTGTAGTTATCAAGGAAGCAAAAGGACGCATAGGGTAGCCAAAGATGAATTCCAAAGGTTAAGCAAAGAGACAGAAAAAAACTTCTTTAGAAACAAAGAAAACAATACTGAACTTTTACGTGATAACTTGAGGCGACTAAAACAAAGAAAAGGGTGCTGAACGGTTATATAATATCTGTCCTCCTATATGGCAGTGAATGCTGGACAATCTCCTCACAGATGAAGAAGAGACTTGATGCAACAGAAACAAAGAAAAGGGCGCTGAACGGTTATATAATATCAGTCCTCCTATATGGCAGTGAATGCTGGACAATCTCGTCACAGATGAAGAAGAGACTTGAGGCAACAGAAACAAAGAAATGGGCGCTGAACGGTTATATAATATCAGTCCTCCTATATGGCAGTGAATGTTGGACAATCTCCTCACACATGAAGAAGAAACTTTAGGCAACAGGAACAAAGAAAAGAGTGCTGAACGGCTATATAATATCAGTCCTCCTATATGGCAGTGAATGCTGGACAATCTCCTCACAGATGAAGAAGAGACTTGAGGCAACAGAAACAAAGAAAAGGGTGCTTAACAGTTATATAATATCAGTCCTCCTATATGGCAGTGAATGATGGACAATCTCCTCACAGATGAAGAAGAGACTTGAGGCAGCAGAAACAAAGAAAAGGGTGCTTAACAGTTATATAATATCAGTCCTCCTATATGGCAGTGAATGATGGACAATCTCCTCACAGATGAAGAAGAGACTTGAGGCAGCAGAAACAAAGAAAAGGATGCTGAACGGTTATATAATATCAGTCCTCCTATATGGCAGTGAATGATGGACAATCTCCTCACAGATGAAGAAGAGACTTGAGGCAAGAGAAACAAAGAAAAGGGTGATGAACGTTTATATAATATCAGTCCTCCTATATGGCAGTGAATGCTGGACAATCCCCTCGCAGATGAAGAAGAGAGTTGAGGCAACAGAAACAAAGAAAAGGGTGCTGAACGGTTATATAATATCAGTCCTCCTATATGGCAGTGAATGCTGGACATTCTCCTCACAGATGAAGAAGAGACTTGAGGCAACAGAAACAAAGAAAAGGGTGCTGAACGGTTATATAATATCAGTCCTCCTATATGGCAGTGAATGCTGGACAATCTCCTCACAGATGAAGAAGAGACTTGTGGCAAAACAAACAAAGAAAATAGTGGTGATCGGTTATATAATATCAGTCCACCTATATGTCAGTGGATGCTGGACATTCTCCTCACAGATCAAGAAGAGACTTGAGGCAACAGAAACAAAGAAAAGGGTGCTGAACGGTTATATAATATCTGTCCTCCTATATGGCAGTGAATGCTGGACAATCCCCTCGCAGATGAAGAAGAGAGTTGAGGCAACAGAAAGAAAGAAAAGGGTGCTGAACGGTTATATAATATCAGTCCTCCAATATGGCAGTGAATGATGGACAATCTCCTCACAGATGAAGAAGAGACTTGAGGCAACAGAAACAAAGAAAAGGGTGCTGAACGGTTATATAATATCAGTCCTCCTATATGGCAGTGAATGCTGGACAATCTCCTCACAGATTAAGGAGACACTTGAGGCTAGAGAAACAAAGAAAATGGTGCTGAACGGTTATATAATATCAGTCCTCCTCTATGGCAGTGAATGCTGGACAATCTACTCACAGATGAAGAAGAGACTTGAGGCAAGAGAAACAAAGAAAATGGTGATGAACGGTTATATAATATCAGTCCTCCTATATGGCAGTGAATGCTGGACAATCTACTCACAGATGAGGAAGAGACTTGAGGCAAGAGAAACAGAGAAAAGAGTGCTGAACGGTTATATAATATCAGTCCTCCTATAGTGCAGTGAATGCTGGACAATCTCCTCACAGATGAAGAAGAGACTTGTGGCAAAACAAACAAAGAAAATAGTGGTGATCGGTTATATAATATCAGTTCCCCTATATGGCAGTGGATGCTGGACATTCTCCTCACAGATCAAGAAGAGACTTGAGGCAACAGAAACAAAGAAAAGGGTGCTGAACGGTTATATAATATCTGTCCTCCTATATGGCAGTGAATGCTGGACAATCTGCTCAGAGATGAAGAGGCTTGAAGCAACAGAAATGTAGTTCTACAAAATGGTGCTGAGGATACCATGAACCGAACATGTAAGGGGTTTAAGAGAATATGGAAACGAAAAAGAATTATTTCTGGGGCACGTAATGAGGAAGGAGGGCTTGGAAAATCTAATACTCACTTGACAGACTGAGAGAAAGATGGACAGGGGAAATCTGTACTAACATACAGGATAGACATGAGAAAATGGATGGTAGAACAGTATTTGAGAGAAATAGCAAAAAGAGAAAACTTATAAAGAGCTGAAAGGGACAGGAAGACGTGGCGGGCCATGATCGCCCACAACCTGAAGGGATACGGCACATAAAACAAAATTAGAAGGAAGCTTGAATTCATGTAATTAGAGGCACCAGGGAAAAAAACTCTTCCTGAAAAAAATATTTACTGTGAGATCAGCACTTTCGCTGAGGTTAGCGATTTTCCAAGCATTGATTAGATGCGGCACGAGACCGAAAGTAGGGTGACACCCAGTGAGAATCGAACTCACTACTCACTTAACCATCACAACACATCGAGGCGCCTCTCTCATTGCGGATAACATAGTTTTGTTTCCGGTTTCTGGGCTGGGATTAAAGTGTAGTGTCTGTTCATCATACCGGCCGAGTTATTGCCTTCGGAAAGTTTGCGGAAAATCTTTGAGGGATACCTGATCCTGGAGATTCCAATACTTCGGCAACACCTCCCTCACTGAAATAAAGAAAGGAGGATGGATGGATGGATGGATGGCAAAACCAGCAGGAGAGGAATCGTAGGGAATGGACGATTTTCTGTCCTTGTCCAGTACTATGTGTATGCACACCCCTATTAAAGGAAAAATCTTGGCTCACATTCTACCACAGTGGAGTTAAATAGCTAATCAGTGTACTTCTTCCTAAACAATGAAATAAGAAGTAAATGTAAATAATTGGGAGGCCGTGTACATCCCACGGCGGGTCTTAGCTGTGAATGTCTGAACTGGTGGAATTAAGAAATATCTGGTCTACTGAAAATATGCCATAATAACAGCAAAAGGACAATGTTTGCAGAGAAACAGGGCGGTAACATTATCTCGAAAGATAAATGTACACCGATATATATATATATATATATATATATATATATATATATATATATATATATATATATATATATATAAAAATGAAAGGGAAAATGACATTTGTATTAATTAAATGACATTTTGAGTGGATGTTCAGATTTGAGTAGATGCTCTGTTTATTTATTAAACAGTATATTTTCTCATTTTCGTCCACCGGTATATATATATATATATATATATATATATATATATATATATATATATATATATATATATATACATACACAAATATATGCTAATATATGTAAAAAATATATAAAAAATAACCACCTACACATATATATAAATATATATATATATATATATATATATATATCGCTGAATATCTCAAAGATTTTTTAGTGATTCTTACGAAAAATGGTGTCAAGATGGCTATATATATATATATATATATTATCAAATGGACAAATTCCGACAATTATTTTAAGACATTTTTATGTTTATTATAAACAGAGCATTTACTTAAATATTTGTATCTATAAAAGAATGTATAAACACAAAAAGGTCTTAATATATATATATATATATATATATATATATATATATATATATATAGGTAGGGTGGTTATTTAATATGATTTTTACATATATTTGCATATATTTGTGTATGCTTGTATATATATATATATATATATATATATATATATATATATTCTATACTACAATTGTGTGTGTGTGTGTGTGGTTTAGCGGGTCTTGGTATTTCGATGTAAGGTAAAGTGCCCGTATTTAACAAACCTTGGTAATTTAGACTGAACACAGATCCGCATATTTATTCAAGTATGTTCATCATTCAGGTCTGGAGAAAAAACAAAACTTAGTAACAAAATATCATCGACTCAAGCATCTGTCCACATCATTAATAAAAAAAATATAGAAAAATAAAATAATCAGCTTTAAACGAATCTACACGACAAATTCAAATGAGTCGGATTATCATCAAGAACTCTCAGGTTTCACAAATGAAATGGCACATTTTTTGGTTGGTTGTTGATTCGGTCGCCTAACGAAGTAATCTTCTTAGTATATAAAAACAAATTCTTGACTCTTTTTCTTTCCAAATAATTTTCTATATATTGTTCGCCATAAGCCCAATGAAAATGATTACAATGAAACAATGTCGAGTAATCTTACTGTATGCTTACAACCTAGGTCATTCTGCCTCTGAAGCATTTCGGAATATCACGGAGAGCTTTGCTAATGGTATTGCTGAAATCAGAACTCTACAGAGATGCTTTCAGAAGGTTTGTTCTGGAGTTCATATTCTTGAAAATAAACCAAGGTTAAGACTATCATTATTTATCAGACGTGATCAATTGAATGTTTTGGATGATCAAAATCCGAGAATTACAGTCCGAAAACTTGCTTTAGAACTCGAAACATCTCAGTCAACTGTTTCTCGCCAGTTGAAAGCAATTGAAAAAATATATAATATGGATAGGTTTGTTCTGCACAAACTGAATGAGACTCAAAAACACCGTCGCTTTGAGGTATGCCCTCTCTTGCTTTCCAGACAGGAAGGAGAACCATTTTTGCATCGAATTTTTACATTTGATGAGAAATGGATACTCTTTGACAAATGTAAGAGAGTAGGCCACTAGTTAGATGCAAGTGAATTCCAAAACATTACACAAAACAACCAGTGTACTCTAAAAAGTTAATCGTTATTGTATGGTGGTCTTTCAACAGGGTTATTCATTATCCATTCTTGTCCCCAAGGGAAAACAATAACAGCAACCTCGTATTGTGGAGAAACTGAGTGTATGCAAGAAAAATTGCAAAGAAATATCGTAGACATGTGAATAGGGATGGTCCAGTTTTGCTGCACGACAATGCACGGCCGCTCGCTTCTCAATCGACTGTCCAAAAGCTGGGGTCTGAATTATTAAATTTTGCCTTATACTCCATATTCAACTGATATATTTACTAGTGATTATCAATTATTTAAGCATTTTGAGCCTTTCAAACGCAAAAAAATAATTCTCCAATAAGGAAGAGGTAATCGAAGCATTTGAAATCTTTAACATCATAATATGAGAAATTTTTTGAAGATGGGATCAAGAATTTCGTGGTATGTTAGAGAACAATCATTCAAGATGGTGCCTATTTCAACTAAATAAATTAGTTATTTAACATTTCATAAGCGTTTTAATTAATTACTGATAATTGTTTTTTGGTGTTCTTTATCGTCAACTCACTGTGTGGAAAACTGTCACAAATTGACAGAGCCGCAAGTTCTTTTCTGTGTCCTGACTCTTCACGACCTAGACGATGATGGTACTCCCTATATTCCCGTTTTTATGTAGATCACAGTAAGTTCTGTCTTTTTTGTTATTTCTCCCAAAGCCTGTTCCATCATCCATTTGTTCAAGCTCCTCAAGGATGTCACACGATGTTTTCCTCTGACCCCCTTTCCCTCAGTCTGTCCCATCTCGGCCCCACCCTTTTACTTTCGAAACAGATGCAACCGCCACTTCTACTGCAACAGCTACTTTTTACGCACTTCCCGACAGTGGAACTTCCTTCCTCTTACTTTAAATTAAAGTGTAATGTCAATCGACATCTTCCGATGCCTTGGTGCCTGTTCTTTTTTTTTATATATTTTCCTCAACACCCCCCTCTACCCAGTCTTTCGCTTCCTGCAGTCTCTTGCGTACTACTGGCACTCCCGCCTTGATTGGGGTGAAATGATTTAAAAAGTAACAAAGAAAACACTGACATCTTCTTTTAACAAGACATCCAGTTGTGCGATGGATAAATTGTCGTGAAAACGACCTAAAAATTAAGACAAAGCTGACATCTCTTTTTAAAAGACATCCTGGGGTGCGAAGGATAAATTGTCGTGTAAACGATGCAAAAATAAAAAAAACAACTGTTATCTCATTTTAAAAGATATACAGACTGCGATGGATAAATTGTCGTCAAATAGACGCAGAAATTAAAATAAAGGTGAAATCTCGTTTTAACAGACATACAGGGTGCGATGGATACATTGTCGTCTAAATGACGCAAAAAGAAAAAAGTAACTCGACTTCATGAATTTAAGCGTTCTACTAGTTTGGAATCCAGGTCCCACCCTTTTACTGTCGATACGGTTAACTGTAACCGCCTCTTCTACTCAGACAACTTCTTCTCTCGACAGTGGGACTCCCTTCCACGTACTTGCTTCCTCGATAACTATAATCTTCAAAAATTAAAGTGTCATGTCAATCGACATCTTCCGATGCCTTCATCCACGTTCTTTTTTTTTTATCTTTTCCTCAACACCCCACCACCCAGTCTTTTTTTCTTACTTTCTCACCCTGTAGCCTCTTGAGTACTACTGGTATCCCCCTTGATTCGGGTGAAATGCTTAAAGAATTAAAAAAAAAAAAAAAAGAAGAAAAACACTGACATCACTTTTTAACAGACATCCTGGGCTGCGATGGATAAATTGTCGTGTAAATGCCGCAAAAATCAAAAGTAACTTGACCGTATGAATTTAAGCGTGCTCCTAGATTGGCATCTCGGTCCCACCCTTTTACTATCGATACGGTTACCTGTAACCGCCTCTTCTACTCAAACAGCTTCTTCTATTGCACTTCCCGACAGTGGAACTCCCTTCCTCTTACTTGCTTCCCTGAAAACTATAATCTTCAAAAACTTAAAATAAAATATCAATCGACATCTTCAGATGCCTTGATCTTCGTTCTTTTTTTTTTTTAATCTTCATCTGGTCTTCTTTTTATTAGGTTGTTCCAAAAGTTCGTAAACACTTGCGAAAAATTGAATTTTTTATGCAACACGATCCAGCACAATCGAGACAAGCGATGGGTTCAGAAAGGGCAAGAGACACCGTCGGTTCCAAAATAAGATCGATTCGGAAAGAAAGTCATGTTGTGCGTTTGATGGAACTTTGAAGGAATCGTGCATTTTGAGTTGGTTCCGAATGATCGTGCCATCAGTGCCGAACTTTACTGTCAGCAACTGGAGCGGGTCTACGAAAAGTTGAAGCAAAAGTACCCGGCTCTGATCAACCGAAAGCGCGCTTTGATGCAGCAGGACAATGCCAAGCCACACACCGCCAGGAAGACCAAAGACAAGTTTGAAGAGATGGACGGCGTTGAGGTTCTGCCACATCCAGCCTACAGTCCTGACTGTGCTCCATCAGATTACGGCCTTTTCCGCTCAATGCAACACTTTCTGAAGGGCCGCTGATTCGACTCGTTTGATGAAGTCGAGGAAGCGTGTCAAGAATTCTTAGATTCGAAGCCGGCTGAATGGTACTTTCACCAGATCTGAAAGCTTGCAGATCGATTGCAGAAAGTCTTGGAAAATGGTCTTTATTTTGAGGAATAATTTTTCTTGTTTTTGTTATTACTTGGCGAGTAAAATTTCAATTTTTTTTTTGCAAGTGTTTACGAACTTTTGGGACAACCTAATATATTTTTCTTCAACACCCCTCTACCAAGTCTTTTTCCTTACTTTCTCTCCATGTAGCCTCTTGCGTACTAGTGGCGCGCGCGCCTTGAATGGGGTGAAATGTTTAAAAAAAGAAAAAAAAATGTGGATTTCTTCTTCAGCATACACTCATAATTTTGTTTTTAAAAAGTTGTCATTCCTTCATTATTTATGAGTAACTGAAAGGAAGTAATCGTGCAACGATTTAACATGTAATAAGCGTTTTTATTCATTTCCTGTAACGTGCGTCATTAGGTATGTGACAACGTAATATGATAAATCTATATCTATAACTCTCAAAATGTGTGTGTATGTTCCCACAGTTTTCATCCGATTTCCATTAATTTTTTTGTTTCATAGATAATTCTTCAGTGCCGTTTTTGATTTCAATTTTTTGGCGACGATGGATTTCCACTACTTCCTGACCTTTATAATTCTCAGCAACGTTTTACTATTTACTATATGTTCTTGGATGTATATCTTTCATAAAAAAAAACGTTAATAAAAATAAATATTTTAAATTATTACAATAATAGTATCTATATCTAGAATTCTAAAGATGTGTGTTCGTGTGTGTGATCGGATGTTGTTTATGAGTTTCCACAGTTTCCATCCGATTTTGATGATTATTTTTTGTTTGAAAGATAATTCTTCAGTGCCGGTTTTGAGTCCAAATTACACATTCCCCTTCTTTTGGCCAAACTTAAAATTTCTCTCAAGTGAGGTTATCATTTCCGTTGCAGAAAAGCCTATTACGACAGTTGCAAGGCGTTGCTTTCATTGTCGTTTATAGCCGTTACCAATTATTTTTCTTAATGTCCTGCCAGTTTTTGCATTGCTTTCACCATAATAATAAGAAGCTTGCTTTTTTATTACTCAACATTTATTTTTTTCCAATATTTCCTAAAGTTATTCGAGCTTAGTGATGACTGTGGCTTTACAGCCTTCTCTTCGGGTATTTGCCACGCATTCCATTTGACAAGTCGTACTTGCCTAAGACACGCCACCAAAGAAAAGAACTAGCGTAGGTCACAAAACCGCTGCGAATGAGAGATAACGAATCGTCTATAGAACGCTCAGTTCACTGGTCTCAAAATGCCTCTCGGAATGCTTCAATCAGAGCCGAAGATCAACGTAGCCATCGGCTTTCCAGAAAAGCATACCTGAACGCTTCTGCGCGCGTGGCTGAAACTGCTGATCAAAAGACTCAATGGCTGAAGAGAAACGCCTCACCAACTGATGCTGAGCGTGAGGCTGAAACTGCTGATCAAAGGACTTTACGGCTGAGGAGAAACGCCTCTTCAACAGCTGCTGCGCGTGGGGCTGAAACTGCTGATCAAATGACTTAACGACTGACTAGAAACACATCTTCAACTGATGCTGCGTGTGAGGCTGAAACTGCTGATCAAATGACTTAAAGGCTGAGGAGAAATGCCTTTTCCACTGCTGCTGCACGTGTGGCTGAAACTGCAGATCAAATGACTTTACGGCTGAGGAGAAACGCCTCTTAAACTACTGCTACGCGTGTGGCTGAAACAAGATTGAGAAAGCAAAAACGGCCCTTTTCAAACTGTTAAACCCCACATTTGGGGATGTGCTTCCGTTGCACCTAATTGCTGTTACTAATATTGATTTTCGGGTAGGCTGACTTTAAACTTAAAGTGTTTTAACTGAACGGTAAAAATGCCAAGCAATGAAAGACGCCGGCAAAGACGGGTTATACTGCTACTGGTAAATATAACTACTGAATGTATTGGCTGTTCAAGCTACAGTAAATTCTGTCTATATTTCTGTGATGAGGTATTATGTACATTATTTACATTATTCGGACTATTGTCCACATCTATGTCGCCATATTTATTACAACGTTTCGGCTTTTGTACGCTCAGGCCTTCTTCAGCGTTGGTCAGATCCAGTGACAGAGTGTGCGCTCAATACCCGGTTAAGGCAGTGGAGAACTTGGCGAGGGGGATTAACAGGAGATAACTGATAACTGACATCCATTAAACTGAGCGTACAAAAGCCGAAACGTTGTAATAAATATGGCGACAATGATGAAGACAGTAGTCGGAATAATGTAAATAGTGTACATAATACCTCATCTCAGAAATATAGACAGGCATTCATGATAATTGTTCATTTAAATCTCTCACAGCTTCACTTCTTTGGTCTAACTGTAAAAAAGCAATCGTGTAGTAGAGTGATAAACTTAGAGAAGGCCCTTGAATCTGTAGACCACACTGCGCCCTTTTGAAGGATATGAAGGTATTATGATCTGATGCCCATACTATTTACCTTGAGCTCCTTACAAAAATCCAAAGGAGACTCAGCAATATTATTAGTCCTTTTCTCACAGCTCGTCCTCATACATTTTCCCACTGCAATAAGGTTACCTCGCTATGTTTTTCTATAAATACTTTGATGGTAATTGTTCGGATGAGCGCTTCACTATGGTACCTTGACATCTTTTTTTTTTTAAATTTAACCGCAGTACTAGAGCGGATATCCCATCATTCTAACAATTTTCTTCTCTCGTACTTCTCGCTTGCGGAACTCCCTTCCGGCTCCTTGCTTTTCCAGCCAACTTTAAAGTGCAAATATTTTAATGTCATGTCAATCGCTATCTACTGCCCTTATGATTTCTCTTTCTTCTTGCTCATGAGTAATGTTTCTGTTCCTAATTCTTCTACACCCTGTGACCACTTGTGTCTTAGTATCTTTACTGCCTTGATTGGGGTGAGACCCATAAAAAAAACATATTCATCGTAGAGGCTCAAACATTGATTGTCTACAAGTATCATTTGTGAAAATATTTCTACAATCATGCACATTTTTCATAAAAAATATTTCTACTCTCTGGCAAATATCAAATATTAAATTAAAAGTTTTAGAAAATGCCAGATAGAATAAATAATAATTATATATATATATATATATATATATATATATATATATATATATATATACTTTAAAAATCAGGAGGTCAGTTGAATCCGCTGCTTTGTTTTCAGCCTGCAGAGGATTCAGGAAGAGTTGGATGAGTCTAATGGTGATTACGAAGGAACCGCAGCTCAGGAAACTCACTCTGATCGTTCTGATAAGATAAAAAAAAAAACTGACGAATTTATTGCCGAAGTTATGAAACTCAAAATGGAAGCCTACATTAAGTGCGTTGAGAAAGTAGTGCTGACCCGAGTCAAGAGAGTGATTGCTGGAAGACCCTATGTCTGGAAACAGGATTCTGCACCATGCTACACAAACAGGAGAACACAGTCATGGCTCTCAGACAATTTCTGCGACCACATCACCCCTTGTATCTGGTCTCCTAACTTCCCAGACTGCAACCCCCTTGATTATTATGTGAGGGGTGCACTTGAGTGAGAGACCAACAAAATTCCTTGTAACACCAACGATGAACTGAAGGCAAGGATTATGGCAGCATACTGACTAAAACTTTTTGTGTTAGTGGCTTTACTACCTTGCATGGAGTGAAACCGAGTAATATATATATAAGTTCTTCTTATTTTTACAAGCTTTCGTCTGTACCTACCGACATCCTCAGGTATGGAATAGATTTTGTTCTTGTTTTTTACTCTCAGTAATAAGAGAACAACGAAAATATATGTATTGTAATCCGAAAAATGCTATTAGAAATGAGTTATTGTTTTTGGAGCGTGCAGTCGCAACGCTGAGTTTGAATTTAAATTTTACGATTGTGCGTTCTTGTACAAATATGGTGATGAGTGAATTCTTTTTTACTGGTAAATTTTCTGTCAAAGTGGCATGAAGTATATTGTTAAATAATTACAGTAATGTCGCACTTATTATCCAAAAGTTGCACTTGGATCAGTTATTTTAATTTCAATAAAGGTGCAATTAATTTACAAATTCATGAATTATTCATACAAAAAACAAATACAAAGGTTAATGATAGTACATTTCTAATAGCATTTTTCGGATTACAATACATATATTTTCGTTGTCCTCTTATTACTGAAAGTAAAAACAAGAACAAAATCTATTCCATACCTGAGGATGTCTGTAGGAACAGACGAAAGCTTGTAAAAATAATAAGAACTTATGCAACAGAAATTTATTAAAACAAGGATCTTTTCATTCATAAACAGGTTCGGGGTTTTTGTATATTATTTGAATTGTTTGCAACGATGGATTTCTCGCCAATTAAATCATTAACCTTTGTATTTGTTTTTTGTATGAATAATTCATGAATATATATATATATATATATATATATATATATATATATATATATATATATATATATATATGTGATGGATTCTCCAGTCGAGTTGGACGTATGAGGTTCCGATGACCACGAACGAATTATCCGCATGCCGATGACGAGCATGATTTTTGGAGCCGGCTCAAGAATTGCAAAAAAGACCACAAACAGTACAGGAGAATGCATTGTATCCAAGTGCAGCAGGAACACTGTTAGATGTCTTATTTTGCTTTCTCGTTTCGTGTAGTCGACTGATGGTTACTTCTCAGTGCAGCTATATCAATGTTGCACTTCTTTAGCTCCAATTCGACTAGAGCTGTTTTTCTATCTGGTGTTGAGTTGTTGTCCTGGCTAGTTCGTACATTCCAAGTGCGAAGAGGAAGTTGATGTTGTTTCGTAGAGTTTTTTCGCACTAGCCGGATATGTGTGGAACTCAGTTAAGCTGTCATGAGTTTTCCTTCACATCCGAAGTTTTTGTTTTTATTTATCGTGAAACCATCAGTAAAAAGAATTGATAACCAAAGCTCAGAGAGACTCCAGTCACCCTCATTAAGGGTAGCTAGCTCGCCAGTTCTCAACTTGGTACTTTACATAGATCCTCAGGAATATATATATATATATATATATATATATATATATATATATATATATATATATATATATATATTCGTTCTGCTTCGTTGTTTTGACGGATATGAAGGTATCATGATCCGGTGGCCGTTCTATTTACCCTGAGCTCCTTGCAAAAATCCAAAGAAAAATCAGCAATATTATTCGTCCTGTTCTAGCGGCTAGTCTTCAGCCATTTTCACACTTCTATAAGGTTACTTCGCTATGTCTTTTCTGTAAATACTTTGATGATAATTGTTTGGATGAGCGCTTCTCTATAGTATCTAGATATATATTTTTTAATTTAAGCGCATTACTAAAGTGGAGATCCCATCATGAGCTGGCTAGATGTAGTCCTAAGTTTCATACTAAATGTTTCTTTTCTCGTGCTTCTCACTTGTGGAATTTCCTTCCGGCTCCATACTTTCCAGCCAACTTTAATCTCCAAAAAATTAAATGCAGTATCAATTCCATTATACTTTCCTTCTGATTACTCCTTTCACTTCCGGCTCATCATTAATGGTTCTTCTACACTTCCTGTGTCTTATTGGCTTTACTGTCTTACTTCCGGTGAAACCGATGCCTTCATTATCTTTAAATACCATAAGGCATCTTTATATCTGAGAATATTTTAGCTGTTTCTTTTTCAAACATATCTGGCCAGTTTGTTAATTCTAATATATTAACACACTTGATAATGCAAAGGGAAATTGTTTTTACATGATCTAATTGTCCAGAATACTTTAAAACTGCATTGAAATAATTTTAGATGAATCTGTAGCCGTGATAAATTAGCTTGGTATATATAGAAATTAACTTGTCACTTTTTTTTTTTAAAAAAGCTCAACATTTTGGTTTTATTAATGCAACTGGATATATACTCGATTGAGTCACAAATTTCCGTCTTTTTTATAGTTTTCAACTATTCTTTAAAACAAATAAAGTACATTTTATGCAATTATATATTTACAATTATTTACAATGATTTTGGCTATTTATCAGACAGCTTTTCGATACTTTTTTAGTAAAATGTGCAGGTTTTGTTATAAAAAGTGTTTGACTCTAATTTGGTTTTGATTAGAGAATGTTTTTTCCCATGAAAACATTTTGCTGCAATTGAAAATTGTAATAATTTGTTGCTTCAAGATCAGATGAATATGGTTGTTGGGGTAGAACAAACCAACTGAATCCTATTGAAAGAAAAAAAAAGAATGTGGTGCTGGTCTTTTCTACAACAAAGTGATCGATGAATTTGCCAAAAAGAAACGGACAATTGATTTAACTTACAAATAAATAAGTTTTAAATATGTCATTATTTATCGATTTAATGATTGTCTCGGGATTTTTGCGTAACTATTAACGGCCATCAAGGACGCCATCCTCCGGTTTCAAAGTCAACCTTCGACACTAATGTCGGTCTTTCAAAAGGGCTAATCATTGGACGATTTGAAAAATCGATTTCCCTAGCAACATGACAATAATTCATATAAATTTCTGTCATTATATCTGGCTTTTCGTCATCGTCAATATAAGAAGGTTCACTAGAAAAGGCCTTTTTTTTTAGGAGGTCAAGAAAGAAATATGACGTGCGAAGAATGCAGTTTGGATAATAAATAGTTAAGAAAAGAAGTCTAGGTTGTTGTTTTTTTTTCCTTTCTTTACTAATAAGTTAAACGAACAGTGGATAAATTGGATAGAAAGGAAAGCACGTGAAAAGGAAGAAAAGGTGAGAGAAAAGGCAAAGACTAGAAACACGGGGGGTGACGGAGAGAGAACAGAGAAGAGAGTAATTGAAATAGAGAAAAGATGTGAAAGAATTTTGGGAAAATAACAATCGATGTTGAAACAGAAAAGCCATAATGACAATGATGAGAAAAAGGAAAAGGAGAAGAAAATGCAATGAAACTTAAAGGAAACCCGGATGAAGAAAAAAGATGTGTAATTGCTTTGATTTGGTTCAGTTTGTTAATTTTACGGCTTATCAACCTCAATGGGTTATTTAATGCCGACAAGATTTTTATTACAACTATTTTTTTTGTTTTTTTTTGTTTTTGTTTTTTACGGAATATCAATTTCAATGTGTTATTTAATACCGACAAGATTTTTATTGGTGGTAATATTTTTTGGTTTATTATTAACCTCAATGGGTTATTTAATGCCGACAAGATTTTTTTATTACCAGTAATTTTTTTTTTTTTACGGAATATCTACATCAATGTGTTATATAATGCCGACAAGATTTTTATTGGACGGTAATATTTTTGGTTTGTTTTACGGCTTATCAACCTCAATGGCTCAATACTAAAAAATAAGTTTAAAACTCAAACTTCAAACTTAAGCAAGATACAATGAGACCGGTATCAAAATGAGCTAAATTTATTTCTTTTAAAACTTAAATGCGTTGAGAGTTAATGCCGACAAGATTTTTTTTCTGGTAATATTTTTTTGGTTTCATTTATGGTTTATCAACCTCAATGGGTTACTTAATGCCGACAAAATTTTTATTAATTTTAATATTTGTTTGTTTTTTTTTTGTTTTTTGTTTTTCGTCTTATCAACCTCAGTCGATGCAGACAAAATTTTTGTTGGTGGTAATTTTTTTTTCAACAAATTTATAGCTGCTAATATTTTTTCTCAAAAATGTACAGTTGGTAATATTTTTCTTTTTTAATATTGCTGGTAACAATTTTTTTCTTTCAAAAGTTTTTTGCTGGTAATAATTTTTTACAAAGTATTTGTGGTATTAAAACTTATTTTTACCCATTCATAGTATGTTGGCCTAAACTGGGGGTCAACTATTGGCCCATAACTGGGACCCTAACAGGTGTTACTACTCCGGGTCAGTGTGAACTTGGGACCATCTTCAATTAAGAGGTGTTTCCACGCTCCTCAAAACCTCCTGATCAGAGGCCTCGATGTTGGACATAGTTTAACCAGGATGCAGATGTAGCTTATCGTCATACCCAGGACGCGGAAGTAGCTTTTCGTCATACCCAGGACGCGGAAGTAGCTTTTCGTCATACCCAGGACGCGGAAGTAGCTTTTCGTCATACCCAGGACGCGGAAGTCGCTTATCGTCATACCTAGGACGATGTGTACAACAAAGAAAAACAAAACAAAGCACATCCTAAGAAAATACTGAACTCGGTTTAAAAAAAAATGAAGGTTTAGTGATAAAGTCTTCGATCCTATTTAGAGAAGATAAAATAATTAAACTTGTATCAAAATGAAGTCAGTTTATTTCTATTCAAAGTTCCGACGGTTGATTGATAAGTAAGCTCTCCAATAATATAAAACATGTTTTAGACCAGATACATAATGGAACTGGTATCAAAATGAAGTCAGTTTATTTCTCTTCAAACATAAGAAGGTTCATTGAAAAGTAAGGTCTCTAATCTTCCAAAAACAAATTTTAAACCAAATAGAATAATGAAACTTGTATCAAAATGAAGTGAATTTATTTCTCTTCAAACATACGAAGGTTTATTGATAAGTAAGGTCTCCAATCTTAGAAAAACAAGTTTTAGACTAGATAGAATAATGAAAATGGTATCAAAATGAGGTCAATTTATTTCTCTTCAAACATACGAAGGTTTATTGATAAGTAAGGTCTCCAATCTTCCAAAAACAAGTTTAAACCAAATAGAATAATGAAACTGGTATCAAAATGAAGTCAATTTATTTCTCTTCATACATACGAAGGTTTATTGATAAGTAAGGTCTCCAATCTTAGAAAATCAAGTTTTAGACCAGATACAATAACGAAAATGGTATCTAAATATAGCAAATTTATTTCTCTTCAAAATTTCGGGAGGTGATTGATAAGTAAGCTCTCCAATCATATGAAACCCGTTTTAAACCAGACAGAACAATGAAACTTGTATCAAAGTGAAGCAAACGTTTTTCTCTTCAGAATTAAGGCGGTTAGATGATAACTAAGGTTTTCAATACTCAGAAATAAGATTAAAACTAAAACTTCAAACTTAAGCAAGAAACAGTGAGACCGATAGCAAAATGAGCCAAATTTATTTCTCTTAAAACTTAAAAGTGTTGATTGTTAACTAAGGTTTTCAATCCGATAAAACTTTTTTTGAAACTGAAATTTTAATAGTTTGTTTGATTCGTAACGTCTTGAATGCGTTTAAACACGTTTGGGACTTCGTAGATATATTAAACTTATATCAAAACGAAATAAATTTATTTCTCTTCAAAATTCAGTCAGGTAAGTGCCAAGCGTGATACACGCTTAGGCGACTGGTGATTTTCCAAGCGTAGTATGGGGCACCCAGTGAGGATCGAACTCACTATTCAGTCGTAATTATTCTAGCGAGACAAGCTTGCTAACCATTACACCACGCCGAGGCGCCCAAACATAGTGATTTTCCAAGCGTAGCTTGTATGTGGCACAAGGCCGAGAGTAAGAGGCACCCAGTGAGTATCGAACTCACTACTCAGTCGCAATTGTTCTAGCGAGACAAGCTTGTTAACCATTACACCACCTCGAGGTGCCCTACGCTTAGGCGACTAGGCAGATTTTTTCATGCATTGTGTTGCTATGTCAATCTGCAGTAGGCCAGTTGCCATCCAAGGCTATAGAACCCGGCCTCTCCTGCTATTTACCCATAGCTGAGGGGAGAAGAAGAGGATTCATACCTTTCCCAAGGGTATTAGCACGTCAGTCAGTCAGTTATGTGCCATGCGTGATACACGCTTAGGCGATCATGTTTCTTTCGATACATAAAACTGACTAGGTAGTTTCTATTCCTGTAGTAAGTTGCCACTTCTTTCTGCGATAGACTAGTTACCATCCAAAGCTATAGTACCCAGTCTGTCCTGTTATTTACCCATAGCTGTGGGAGAAGAAGAGGATTCATACTTTTCCCAAGGGTATTAGTCCGTCAGTCAGTCAGTCAGTCAGTTATGTGCCATGCGTGATACACGCTTAAGCGATCATGTATCTTTCGATACATGACTGACTTGGCAGATTTTTTTTCCCGCAGCAGGTTGGTATTTCTTTCTGTGGTAGACCAGTTTCTATCCAAGGCTATAGAACCCGGTCTGTCCTGCTATTTACCAATAGCTAAGAAGGAGAAGAGAAGGATTCATACCTTTCCCAAGGGTATTAGCGCGTAAGTGAATGCAGTGGGTTCGACTGGAATTCGAACTCGCCCCTCCGAATTGATATGTAAGTTTCCCAATCTTATAAAACATATTTTGAACCAAAGAGAATACTGAAACTCGATTAAAAAATATTTCTTTCACTTCAAACTTAAGTTTAATTTTCAACTTCGTAACGATTTTTGATTCGACTGATTTCAAAACATGACCAGGTAACAGCCGACAAATGGTTCCACGAATATCTGCGACGATCATGGACATGAAGGAGAACAAACTAAAAAACAAATTGACGATATAATTATCAATAAAAAAATAATCAGGAATGCAATGGTTAATTCTGTAGATAAAAAATTGTCTTTTTTTATTTACTTGCTCACTGCAACTTGGGGATCTGTTGAAAAACATCGAGCTTTGAACGCATCTTTCAATATTTGAAGAGAACTCTAATACTGATGTCTCCAAGCGGTTGCTTGTAGGCAACTCGAAGTTCTTACTCATGTTTAGGGAAAACAATTTTTCAATGTCGCCACGCTTTGTAATGAGAGCAAACACGTTTAAAGTTGTCATTATATGCGATTGGAGGCCATTATTCTCCAAAATAAGAAAAAACAAGAGGAAAGAATGAAGAAATAATAGATTCGGAAACTAAACAGGGAAAACTCTTATTGACTTACCGAAGAAAAAGTAGAGGAAGAAGAGGAAAACAAAAAGAGAGTAGGAATTGAAAAAGAATGTGAGTAAGAAAAGGGGTCGAATTAGGAGGAGGAGGTGGAGGAGGGGGAGGTGGAGGAGGGGTCGAATTAGGAGGAGGAGGGGGAGAATATAAATTAGAAAATTGTACTGGAAAGAAGATGAAGGTGAAACCATTGGGAAGAAGAAGGAGTGGTTGAGGAGAAGAGGAGGGCGTAGAAGAAGAAGTAGTAGTAGTAGTAGTAGAAGAAGAAGTAGAAGAAGAAGAAGAAGAAGTAGAAGAAAAGGATTCATACCTTTATTACTTTCTTTCGTCTTTCATCCTATCCTCATCCTTTTCCTCTTACACCTCCTCTTCCTCATCTGAGAAAAAGAAGAACAAGAACAAGAAGATAAATAATAATAATAATAAAAATAATAATAAAAATATAATAATAATAATAATAATAATAATAATAGTAATAAAAATAATAATAATAATATTAATAATAAAAATATAAATAATAATAATAATAATAATAATAACAATAATAACAATAATAATAAAAACATTATCAACGCTTGTAAATAATCCCAATAAAATCCCGGAATGGATTACTGAAGGTATTACATACCTCATACCAAAAACAACTGAAGCAGACAACACGAAAAATTATAGACCGATAACATGTCTCTCCACAACGTATAAGTTGATCACGTCTGTACTGACGAACCGTACTTATTCCTTTTTCGAAACAAACAGCATTCTCCCGTTGGAACAGAAGGGATGCAGGAGAGATTCACATAGCTGCAAAGATCAACTTCTGATAAATAAAATGATCCTGGAAAATTGCAGGAGACGACGTAGAAATCTTAATGCAGCGTGGATTGATTATCGTAAAGCCTTTGATAGTGTTCCACATTCTTGGATCCTTAAGACTTTGGAAATGTGAAAAGTCTCCCCTGTGGTATTGAATTTCCTTAAGCACAGCATGGGAATGTGGAACACCAAACTATACCTTAGTCACACCGGGGGCACTGCCATATCCAACCGTCTGAATATCCGACGTGGAATCTTTCAAGGAGACTCTCTGTCACCCCTTTTGTTTTGTTTCTCCTTAATCCCTCTTACATATGAGCTGAACAACAGTAGCTATGGTTACAAAATAAATAAGAAAATATTCAATCACCTACTCTACATGGATGATGTCAAACTCTTTCCCAAAGACGAAAATGAGTTGAAAGGCCTCCTCAATATTGTAAAATACTTCAGTGACGACATAGGTATGGACTTCGGATTCGATAAATGTGCAAAAGTAACATTCAAGAAAGTTAGAATTACAGAAACACCCTTAATAGATTTAGATTTTGTCACAAAGATTAGGGAACTGGAGCATGATGAAGCTTATAAGTACCTAGGAATTAGAAAAGGAGATGACATACAACCCCCCCAAATGAAGGAAAAATAAGAAAAATGTACTACAGGCGTGTACGTCTGGTACTAAATACTGAGCTAAACTCAAAATCAGAATATCAGCCTGTGGCACCCTGCATTATTAGAAAACTGAAAAGAGATATTCACAAAAATATGATTTATTTTTATTCGGTTTATTAACCAGTTAATAGTTATTTAGAGATGAAGAATAATTGAGTTTTGAGAATAATTCTCTAACTGTATTTAGGCGATCCGAAGGGAAGAAGAAGGAAGAAAAAAAGAAAGAAGGAAAGAAAAAGAAAAGAGAAATAGATAGTACAAAACCCGGTCATAAGCACACAAAGCTTAAACAAAACAAGTGTTAAAAGATATCTAGGCCAAAGTACCTGACCGAAGTTCACGAAAATAGAAATTGTTATTTGAAAGAATAGAGTTTAGAAATAATAAAAAGAAAGAAAGGGAAAAGACATGATATCAAGACGGGCCGCAAGCGGATAGGCACACGTACGATTGATGAATACCAGATATCGGTCAAAAGCACCTGACCTACTTTCGTGTCCGCGGAGTATGGGAGTTCATTATCAATTTGGTTGAAGAAATAAGATTTTTAGAACAATGGAAAAAAATATTAATAAGTGACAATCGAAAAGGGTGTCATTGAGATGAGAGGTGACCGCTGGGAATTGTATACGAAAACAAGACATTGGTACACAAACCCTGACCATTTCTAGAGTTGAAGATAAGAACCACCCACGATGATGAGTGAAGATATTTTCAATTCAGATAATTAAGATTTTGCTAACAGGCCTGAGCGAAAGAAAGAGGTGAAAGCAATTGTTTTAGGCGCCGATAAGGCGGAGAAATTCTTTCTTTAAGTCGCATCTAATTAGCGGCAGGCTGTTTTGACAAAGGCCAAATGTGAAGGAAACCGAAATTGTCGTTTTCGTGCGAAAAGGCCAATTTGGATTTTGTTTTTTTTTGGCAAGGTGTTTCTTACCCAGAACAAAGCCCCGGATTGACCACGCCCGATTAGAGACGTCACGAAGGAGGGAGAGACGCCCGACCAGAGTCTCATTAGCCGAGAGCGGTCACGTGATGTGCGAGGAGGAGGAAGGACGCTCGACCAGGACCCCATTGGTCGAAAGCGGTCACCTGACATACGAGACCAGGGAAACCGGTATGCGCCCCCCCATAGGCACTGTAAGGAAGTAGGAGTGAATATAAGAGCGATAATGGGAAATCAGAAATAATGCGACTTTTGGAATTATCAAGAAAACCCTGGCGCCGACAGACTCACCCCAGTTTGTTACGGCGTCAATAAAAGCAGGACCCCAATCGACAGAAATCAGTTCAGCCCCGGACGGCAGAGAGAAGAGTTCGGACATTGACGAGAAGAGTTGCAGGGCGGACGAAGAAGAAGTTACTTGCAGTTGCGCCTAGAAGAAGTTGAAATCAAACTCAAGCCGAAGTGAATAAGCTCGTTCAACTCAAGCCGAAGTGAATAAGTTCGTCCAACTCAAGCCGAAGAGAAGAAGTCAATTCGCGCACTGACGGCGAGAAGAATCAGCCGTGAACGACTGGTAGAGATCAGCGCCCAGTGTCGAAACCAAACCACACCCCGACATGCAAATTTCTAGAGAGTAGGCAACTCGAAGTCTTTAAGTTGTATGGTAGAAGCTTGGTGCCACAGTCCACAAAACGGGTCGGGGAAGTAGGAATAATTTTTATGTAACGAACATTTAGATATAAAGGTTGTTACCCCTTTTATCAGTAATTTTTGGCCTCGTGAGTTTTTTCTTTTTACTTGTGTGTTACCACCCCGTCGAACTCAGCTTGCATACGGCCCCAATCCCTGTTTGATCCCGTCTGTCTAAGATCTAATCACAACGTGGGTAGGCAGACCGGAGATCAGTGCAGTTACCCTAGTAACCAGGTGTTGGAAGCGAGTTGGGAACGGCGAGGCTGGTAATCATCGAACCAAAGGGTTAGAACGTCACACTTGGAGCCGCGAACGAGATCGAACGACAGAGTCGACGCTGCGACCAGGGGGGGGCGACGTCACAGCCATAAACACATTGCACCTGTGGTGCAATACAGCTTTAATGTCCTTAACTGGACCATAGCTGAAATTAAGCGAATGGACGCCAAAAAGAGAAAGATTCTCACTTGCTATCGCATGCATCATCTCAAAGCTTATGTTGATCGTCTGCATGTGCTCAGATCCGAAGGAGGCAGAAGATTAGTTCAACTAGAACTGTCCTACAAAACTACAACAATTGGCCTCCAAAGATACTTGGAAACTACAGAAGACTGGATGATGGTATGCGTCAAGGAACATGAAAGTAGTAAGCGTCTTTACTCCGTAATAAAAGAAGCCAACAAATTCAAAATGCAGTTTCAAATGGGCGTAGAGATGCAACTACAGCACAATACATCGGCTAAAACTGCAAAATACTTAAAAAAGACAGCAAAGACGAATGCAAAGGACCAGATACAGAAGAGAGGGCAAGATAAACCGCTTAATGGCCAATACTCTGCCCGTACCAAACAAGCTGACGTAGGCAAAACCCGTACCCATCAGTGGCTACGTAGTGAAGGGTTGAAAGCTGAAACTGAAAGTTTTATCCTTGCTGCGCAGGACCAATGCTTGCTAACTAGGAATTATCAAGCACATATACTAAAATATTGTGTCAGCCCAAAATGCAGATTCTGTGATAAATATCCAGAAACGATTGATCATCTTGTATCAGGTTGCACGATATTGGCACCCACTGAATATAAAACCCGACATGACAGAGTGGGCACTGGAAAATCTGCAACTTTTACCGGAAGGAAACTGAAAGAAAATGGTATGAACACCCCCCAGACCCGGTTACGGAGATAGGACCTGTTACAATTCTATGGGACGACACAATACACACTGACAAAACAATCAAAGCCAACCGCCCAGATATTGTTATTAAAGACCACAAACAAAAACGGTGCCTCCTTATTGATATGGCAGTCCCTGCAGACCTCAGTGTATCATTGAAGATATTCAAAAAGCTGTCAAAATACAAGGACCTTGAAATAGAAATCTCGAAAATGTGGCATATGGGAACATCAACGATACCTGTTGTAGTTGGAGCCCTAGGACTGGTTGGAAAAGATTGCAGTAGACTAATTGAAGGGATTCCTTGAAATCCATGCCGCAAGGAGATACAAAAAATTGTTCTGACAAGTACAGCCCACACTTTACGAAGGGCTTTATCTATGTAATTTTTTTTTTCTTTGTCAGTAAAATGTGTCATGATGCCATTTCTAACATTAGGTCCCTGGGCGGGACACGGAAAGAAATGTGTAAACGCCAAAAATCAAAGAAAATAATAATAATAATAACAATCTTGTACTGGATAGATTAAGAATATGTAGTTAGCCAGAAGAGGAAAAAGATGAGGAAGAGGAAGAGTAAGAGGGAGAGGAAGAGCATAGGAGGAAGAAGACGAAAGAAAGGAAGAAAGGAATAGGTGGAGGAAGAAGAAAAGAAAGGTCAAAAAATAGGAGAGACAAAAAGAGAAGGAAATGAAGAGAAATAAAAGAAAAAAGAAGAAGAATGGAAGTGGGGAGGAGGAGAAGAAAAAGAATAAGAGGAGCATCAGGAGGAGGAGGAGAAAGGCTAAGCTCAGGTGAAACCTAGGTAGGTTTGTCTGGCTCACTAGGTTTATCTAGGTCTGCTCTACGGTTGTATTGAGCTCTTTTGTTAGTTAGTTGTTACTCGTATCGGGGTTTTTTCTTTGGGCTTCAGACCTGCATCTGTGCGATTTTTTGTCGGCAGAAGTTTATGTTTGGAGCTCTTTCTTTTTTTAAAACCTTTTTTTCCCTCGAAATTGATTTGATTAACAAATCAAAAATTCGAGGGTTTTTCGAAACGAGTCTAGTTATTTATATTTATATGTATATATATATATATATATAAAACCATTATATAATTGGTGTATACGGAATGAATTCCAATAACCAACAATTATTATTTTTAAAAGAGTGCTCAATACAAAGTAGAGCAGATATAATTATTTATTTAAAAAAAATTATAACATAAACATGTTATAAAATCACTACAAAAATAGCCATTTGGTTTCAACACCCCCGGTGTCTTATCACGTGATCATGTTGAATGTAAAATAAATGGTTTTCAAAACCATTTATTTTATATTCAACATCATCTATATATATATATATATATATATATATATATATATATATATATATATATGTATGTATGTATGTATATAGGAAATACAATGTGATTAAAAAGTAGCATTCCATTTTAGAATACTTATAATTTATTTAACTACAATTTTTATAAAAATTTGATAGGAGAGTAAGCGTTTGGCATGAGTTTTTATTTAGAATTCAATATGGGCCCCAGATTTATTTACCAGCTTCTTCAGTCTCCCAGGAAGGGCGCCTACAGATTTCACCAGGAATTCTTGTGGTTTGGAAGACATCACTTTTTGTTTTCGTTCTTCAAGTTCTTGCAAATCCTTGGTTTGGTTTAATAGATTTGCTTCTTTTATCAAACCCCAAAGAAAAATGTCAGAGGCTGTTAAGTCAAGAAAATAAGGATTTACTTTTCAATCTCCCTGTATATAAAGAGGGATGAGAGAGAGAGAGAAAGTGAGTGAGAGAGATAATGATATAACTATCTTTTCAGTATTGTCTCTTGAGCTATAGACGATGGGCTGCTTATGCTGGATAGATCATTTAATGAAGTAAATATAACAGTTTAAAATATGGGATTATAAAGACAGTAACAGCGTAGAAAATTTTCTATCGTCAATCACAAACCGATGGAGCATTCCAGAACAGAATGTACATCACGGTAGAAGGTCGACTAATTGTCATTTCGAATATTTTTGACAGGCAGATGATTAGATTGCAGGGTGGGGGGTGCACATTTTGTTAGGGAGAGGTATGTTCGTTCTTATGTGTAGGCACGAATATAGATTTCAGTTGCCGTCGGGAAATAACCTATGCTTTGGTCCATCAAATAAGCGTTATGATAGATAGATAGATAGATAGATAGATAGATAGATAGATAGATAGATAGATAGATTCGAATAAAATGAGATAGATAAATACTGAACGACTTCGAACAGTTAGATAGGTAATGAAATAGGAAAGATAGCGAAAGACATAATATACACACACACACACACACACACATATATATATATATATATATATATATATATATAGAGAGAGAGAGAGAGAGAGAACGAGTAAGAAAGATTGGAATAATGCGTAGACAGATAATGAACAAAATTAAAAGATAGATAGATAGATAGATAGATAGATAGATATTAAAAGACTGAGTACATAGATACATAACGAATGAGACTAGATAAATAGATACTTTGATAGACATACAGACAGACAGATAGATAGATAGATAGATAGATAGATATTAAAAGACTGAGTACATAGATACATAACGAATGAGACTAGATAAATAGATACTTTGATGAACATACAGACAGACAGATAGATAGATAGATAGATAGATAGATATTAAAAGATAGATACATAGATAGATAGATAGACTAGATAAATAGATGCTTTGATGACATACAGACAGACAGACAGAACGAGATGATAGACTAGATAAATAGAGACTTTGATAGATACATAACAGACAGACTAGATAAATAGATACTTTGATAGATAGACAGACAGATAGATAGATAGATAGATAGATAGATAGATATTAAAAGACTGAGTACATAGATACATAACGAATGAGACTAGATAAATAGATACTTTGATAGACATACAGACAGACAGATAGATAGATAGATAGATAGATAGATAGATAGATAGATAGATAGATATTAAAAGACTGAGTACATAGATACATAACGAATGAGACTAGATAAATAGATACTTTGATAGACATACAGATAGATAGATAGATAGATAGATAGATAGATAGATATTAAAAGACTGAGTACATAGATACATAACGAATGAGACTAGATAAATAGATACTTTGATAGACATACAGACAGACAGACAGATAGATAGATAGATAGATAGATAGATAGATAGATAGATAGATAATGGACAGACTGAAATAGATATATAAGTAGATAATGAAATTTCGACTAAACAGATAGAGAGATAGATTTAAATAGAATGTGATAGATGGATAAATAAATACTGAACGACTTCGAACAGTTAGATAATGAAACAGAAGAGATAAATAATATGCATATATATATATGTATATATATATGTAGAGAGAGAGAGAGAGAGATAGATAGATAGATAGATAGATAGATAGATAATGGACAGAGACAGATATATATTGAACTTTTGAGTAGATAGATAGATAGATAGATAGATAGATAAAATTAAATAGAATGAGATAGATGGATAAATAAATACTGAACGACTTCGAACAGTTGGATAATGAAATAGAAGAGAGAAATAATATGCATATATATATATATATATATATATATATATATATATATATATATGCATATTATAGATAGATAGATAGATAGATAGATAGATAGATAATGGACAGAAATAGATATATATTGAAACTTGGAGTAGATAGATAGATAGATAGATAGATAGATAGATAGATAGAATTGATAGTATTTATTGGAAAGAAAGAGAGAAAGAAAGAAAGAGAGAAAGAAAGAAAGAAAATGAGAGAAAGAAAGACGCAAAACCCTCTCAAGACTGAGTTTGAGAAGAAAAAAAAGAAAAAGAAAAAAAGAATGCTTTCATCTGACACCAGTTCCTGACTTCTTCAAAGATCTAAGAATAACCTTTTATTTTTTATTTATTTTTTCATTGATGCCAGAAAAACCTTCCTCGTTCCAAGATCCAAATTGAATTACTTTTATCTCTTTTATATTCTGACATTAAAACTTACCCCATGGCCATTACTGTCCATTACAAGGAACATTTTTTATCGTTTTGCAATGGGAGGGTTGGTCAAAAATTAATGCCTGTTCTCCTGCCATTCGTTTCAAGAGTAGAAGCCGAAAAAAAAAATGGCAGAAATTGGTCACAGAATTCTCCGGCTTCCAAATCCAATGTTCAATGGAGTAGCCTTCCTTCTCAATTGTGATATTCTGTCTCTGAATGGTGGCATGTACATGGGAATCGCGGGCTTTATTGATTTAATTTCATTAGAAACAAAGAAAATGCTGGATTGGTTTCTGTTATCCATCCTTTTATATAGCAGTGAATGCTTGACAATTGCTCCGCGGATTTTGTTCTACAGAAGGATACTGGGAATTCCACTGACGGTACGAGTAAGCCACAAGGTAGTCTTAAAGAAAATGCCAACAGAAAGTAATATTTTACTCAGCATCAGGAAACAAAAACAGCTACAAATCCGTGGATACTGTTGTGGCCTTGTTAAGGGTCGAAATCAAGACACAAAGAGAGGAATTGAGTTAAACATATATATTAACAGAAACAGCAATACAAAACACATACAAACAAGAGTGTTACAGCAAGAATGTTCGGTCTGACTTTCAGAGCTGACTGCTGGAAAATCCACTCTCTAAAAGGCAGTACCTGCTCCTATTTATAGCTGGGAGAGTCCATGCGTGCGTGGGTAAATTGACATAACATATAGTAAAATCATTTCCAATGCATTCTTATAGTAAAATCATTTCCAATGCATCCTTATAGTAAAATCATTTCTAATGCATTCTTATAGTAAAATCATTTCCAATGCATTCTTATAGTAAAATCATTTCCAATGCATTTTTATAGTAAAATCATTTCCAATGCATTCTTATAGTAAAATCATTTCCAATGCATTCTTATAGTAAAATCATTTCCAATGCATTCTTATAGTAAAATCATTTTCAATGCATTCTTACAGTAAAATCATTTGCAACGCATTCTTATAGTAAAATCATTTCTAATGCATTCTTATAGTAAAATCATTTCCAATGCATTCTTATAGTAAAATCATTTCCAATGCATTCTTATAGTAAAATCATTTCCAATGCATTCTTATAGTAAAATCATTTCCAATGCATTCTTATAGTAAAATCATTTCTAATGCATTTTTATAGTAAAATCATTTCAATGCATTCTTATAGTAAAATCATTTCAATGCATTTTTATAGTAAAATCATTTCCAATGCATTCTTATAGTAAAATCATTTCAATGCATTTTTATAGTAAAATCATTTCCAATGCATTCTTATAGTAAAATCATTTCAATGCATTTTTATACTAAAATTATTTTCAATGCATTCTTATAGTAAAATAATTTCCAGTGCACATTTCGAATAAAATCATTTCTAATTCGTTGTTATAATAAAATAATTTCTAATGCATACTTATTGTAAAATCATTTCTAATTCATTCTTATAGTAAAATCATTTACTATGCATTCTTATAGTAAATTCATTTCCAATGCATTTTTATAGTAAAATCATTTGCAACGCATTCTTAGAGTAAAATCATTTCCAATGCATTCTTATAGTAAAATCATTTTCAATGCATTCTTATAGTAAAAATCAAAATCATTTATAGTAAAATCATTTACTATGCATTTTTATAGTAAAATCATTTTCAATGCATTCTTATAGTAAAATCATTTACAATGCATTCTTATAGTAAAAATTTACTATGCATTCTTATAGTAAAATCATTTCCAATGCATTCTTATAGTAAAATCATTTCCAATGCATTTTTTATAGTAAAATCATTTACTATGCATTCTTATAGTAAAATCATTTCCAATGCATTCTTATAGTAAAATCATTTCCAATGCATTTTTATAGTAAAATCATTTCCAATGCATTCTTATAGTAAAATCATTTTCAATGCATTCTTATAGTAAAATCATTTACAATGCATTCTTATAGTAAAATCATTTCTAATGCATTCTTATAGTAAAATCATTTCCAATGCATTCTTATAGTAAAATCATTTCCAATGCATTCTTATAGTAAAATCATTTACAATGCATTCTTATAGTAAAATCATTTCCAATGCATTCTTATAGTAAAATCATTTCCAATGCATTCTTATAGTAAAATCATTTACTATGCATTCTTATAGTAAAATCATTTCCAATGCATTTTTATAGTAAAATCATTTTCAATGCATTCTTATAGTAAAATCATTTACAATGCATTCTTATAGTAAAATCATTTACAATGCATTCTTATAGTAAAATCATTTCTAATGCATTCTTATAGTAAAATCATTTCCAATGCATTCTTATAGTAAAATCATTTCCAATGCATTCTTATAGTAAAATCATTTCCAATGCATTCTTATAGTAAAATCATTTACTATGCATTCTTATAGTAAAATCATTTCTAATGCATTCTTATAGTAAAATCATTTTCAATGCATTCTTACAGTAAAATCATTTGCAACGCATTCTTATAGTAAAATCATTTCCAATGCATTCTTATAGTAAAATCATTTCCAATGCATTCTTATAGTAAAATCATTTCCAATGCATTTTTATAGTAAAATCATTTTCAATGCATTCTTATAGTAAAATCATTTACTATGCATTCTTATAGTAAAATCATTTCTAATGCATTCTTATAGTAAAATCATTTACAATGCATTCTTATAGTAAAATCATTTACTATGCATTCTTATAGTAAAATCATTTCTAATGCATTCTTATAGTAAAATCATTTCCAATGCATTCTTATAGTAAAATAATTTCTAATGCATTCTTATAGTAAAATCATTTACAATGCATTCTTATAGTAAAATCATTTACTATGCATTCTTATAGTAAAATCATTTACAATGCATTCTTATAGTAAAATC